>CM053597.1:235256521-235280165 GCA_028646575.1 Pseudocheirus occidentalis | reverse complement strand
CCCAATTTTTCCTCTACTTCTCTTATTTGGTTTTCAAAATCCTTCTTCAGCTCCTCTATGGCCTATAAGCAGTCTACATTTTTCTTGGAAGCTTGGTGTGGGAGTTCTGACTGTGTTGTCTTCCTCCCATTTCATGTTTTGATCCTTTTTGTCCCCCAAAAAGGAATCTAAAGTTGCGTTGCTGGGTTTGCTTTGCTTTCTCTGCCTACTCATGTTGCCAGTCAATTACTTGACTTTCGGGCTCAGTAGAACTCTACTTCCAGAGGGGAAAACTCTGTCTCAAATCAGTGGGGTTTTCACAGCTGCTGGGACTATTAGGCAGCCACCATCTCTGCAACCCCCCACCAGTTTTAGCTCACTGATAACACACCTCAGGACCACCACCCAAGACCACAATTCCAATCCAGGTCAGCTAAAGCAAGAGCACTTAGCCTCTGAATGATCGCTTGGGCCCCCTGCAATCTGCAGCTTGGGAGCTCTGAAGCAGCCACATGGGGACAGCTGCAGGGCTGCCACCGCTGCTTCTCACCCTGGAGGCAGACAGCTGTACTCTCTTCCCCAAATTTAGCTGAGTTCCACTGACCTTAGTCCTTGTTTCTTATGGTTTGATAATTCTGGAAACTGCCATAGCTGCCAGTGATCCACTCTCCTGAAAGCTCCATTCACAGCTTGTTCTGGCCTCTCTAGGGCTCTAGCCATGGATTTATGTGGTTCTGGTCTGGGCTCCCAGCACACTGTGATGAACCTCTTTCCATCAGCCTGCCAGGCTACCTTCAGCGGGAGCTTTGTCACACTATAATTTTGTGGGTTCTAGAGCTCTAAAATTTGCTTAGAATCATATTTTATAGGTATTTGAGGTGGTTATGGGGCAGAGCCACAGAGTTCTCCTGCTTATAAGCTGCCATCTTGACTCTGCCTGGCAAATAGAAGTTCACATTCTAATGTGGGAGACAACATGCAAACCACTATGTACTTATAAAATATATCCAGTGTAAAGTGGGATGGCCTTAGCAGACATGTAGGCCATCCCCTTATTTTAGAGTTGGGAAATCAAGGCCCAAAGGGATGTAGTGCCTGTCTAATTCCACATGCTGGGGTAGATGACAGAGTGTGGTCTTTTAGCACCAAATCCCGTGTTCTTTCCACTTACCAGGAAAACCAAGATTGATCAAGGAAAGATCACAATGGAATGGAGATGACACAGGAGAGGTGGGGGGAGGGCACTGAAAGTTTATCTCACAACTTTCTCCAGTCCTGAAGAATCAAGCTCAGTGAGGTTCAAATATTTGCTAGTAGTAATGAGAAAGTCAGACTGAGGATGAGAGTAGGGCAGGGGTGTGCTGGTAGACATTTAACAACTGGTTCTTAAAGAAAAATATTCACTGGCACAGACTTTTAAGTTTAAACTGCATTATTAATATTTTTTCTATCACTCTTTAAGTCTAGATAATGAAGCAATAGACCAAGCTTTGATTTGTAGCAAGCGTTGATTTCCAAGGTGTAAATGCTCACACTGAAAATTTAACAACCAGTTCTTGTTAGAGGTAGGAACTGACTCAAGAACAGCACTGGTTTTGTTTGTTTGTTTGTTTGTTTGTTTATTCATTTTCCATCATGTCTGGATCTTTGTGACCCCATTTGGAATTTTCTTGGCAAAGATACTGGAATGGTTTGTCACTTCCTTCTCCAACTTGTTTTATAGACAAGGAGAACAAGGCTCCAGAAGTGAAAGTGACTTAGCATCAGAATTCGAGGTTTAGAGTAGAAAAGGAACTTGGAAGCTGTAGAATCCAACCCTCTCATTTTTCCATTTTTTTCAGTCATATCTGATTCTTTGTAACCTCATTTGAGGTTTTCTTGGCAAAGATACTGCAGTGGTTTGTCATTTCCTTCTCCAGCTCATTTTACAGATGAGGAAACTGAGGCAAACAGGGTAAAGTGACTTGCCCAAGGCCACATAGCTAGTAAGTGTCTGAGGCCAGATTTGAACTCAGGAATATGAGTCTTCCTCACTCTAGGCCTGGCAGTCTATGCACTGTCACTTAGCTGCCGTAGACATCACTGGGATAGCAGGAAATATAGGGATACGAAAGTCTTATAATAAGATAATAGAATGCCTGAGCCAGGGAGAACCGTACAACATAGATTTTTAGTACTGAGATCATTTAGTCCAAACAATTCATTTTATAATTGAATAAACTGAAAATCTGAGAAGTGAAGCCATTTGCCTCAGGTCACTCAATCAGTTAGTGGCACATGCAGAATTAAAGACCCAGAATGTTCTTTCCACTAAACCAACTTGTCTCCCTATGTCTAAAATTTATTTCAGACATTGACAGACACTCATGGTCTATATGATATTCCCTGGCCAATTTTATTTCATAATAAAGTTATTAAAAATGAACCCATCATACTGTAAGAAACCCCCTGGGATATTGTCTGTCTGATCCCCCACAACACAAATTGTTCACTGTATTTCTATGTAACTAACTTCCTCCAGTAATGTTGTTTCACTCAATGTCTTGGGGTTTTTTCCTCTGTAATATTTTGTGTGTATGTGAACTAAGTAATCATCGACAAACACAAAAATTTAAAGATACAGAAAAATAAGGGAAGGGATGGTATAAAGAGCTGCAAATTTCTGTTACTTATGGTTTTCTATGTAATGTATGTATGTCTGTGCAAACACACACACACACACACACGGTGCCTTAAAAATCTTGGTGCAGTTTTTAGCTTTTGCCTATGCATACAGTTTTTAAAGGTAGAATTGCTCTTTCTGCATTCCTATCTTCATTGTCTTTTTTCATTCTGTGCATTTAAAAATGTTTTATGCCGATTTTTATTTTTCATGAGTATCACTAGCCATTAACCCACATTCCCTGCACCCATCCATTCCAAGTAGAATCCATCCCTTGTGAAAAAATAACTGTGTGTGTGTTAGAGCAAAACAAACACATTAGCTCTGTCTGAAAATGTGATTCTGTTTTTGTACGTTTTGTCTATCTATTTGTCAAGAGGTGGGAGACAAGCTTCATTATCAATATTTGAAAGTCACAACTGATCTTTGTTTTGGTCAGAGTTCTTAAGTCTGCCCAAGTTGCATCCCCTCATATCTTCATAGCATGTATGAAATGGTGAATCTTGAAAAGTGGAAAGATTCTGGACTTTTTCCATGTAACTGTAGCTGTGTCTCAGGACAGCTGATGGTAATGCCTGCATTGGGAATTGGCTAAAGGCAAGCTAGAGAGCCTAAGGAAAGACAACTTCAGGTTCTACCATGTCCTTGCTGAAGGCTACATCTCAACTAAGAGGAATTTGAGGAGGACTCTAATTATCAGGGGACATGAGTTCATAAATAAATCACATCAACTGTCTAGCCTGGAGTCTACTTCCTGTGGACTCTGTATATGCATGTCCAAAAGCATGTCTTATACTTTGGGGCAAAATATTTTTTATCAAATGTTCTTACATAGCACTTTAGTAAATACCCCCTAACCAAAAGCCAACTGTCTGCCCATATGATTCATATAATTTGATCATTACTGGCAGGAGAACATTGGTGGAAGCTCCTAAGTCATAATATCAGGGAAACTATCCTACCCCTTCAGGGTTACCTCTGGAAGCCTTAGAGCAGTAGCCAGTGGGTTTCTCTCTTGAGCTCCTCCTAGACAATGGGAATTGGGATTTGGAATAGAATAGTCCCAGATCTTTCACAATAAGTGCATGAGGAAGTGTTAGCCTTGGCAAAGAGAAGGGTCACTTCAGCATCAGGGAATGGGAAAAAGGAAAAGAAAGTAGGGATTGATGTCAAGGGGGTTTGAGATGAAAAAGAAAGAAGAGGAAGTTCACAGCAAATGGCTCAAATTTACTCAGGAAAGAGGTGAAGTCATGAGCTGAAAGGATGGGAGGATGAAGATGTGTGTGATGCGTGAGGAAAGAAGAAAAGGTTTAGGATACCTCAAGAGGAAGAAACAATAGAGCCTGAGACTCTGCTAGCCCTCTCTCTCAGAGATAAATATGAAGAACAAAAAGTGAAAATCATCCAGGGATAGAAAGACCAAAGACATCAAAGAAACAGACAGAGCAAAACTATCAGAGCTCTACTTAATCTTTTTCAACCAGGGAAACTTAGCTGGGTGTAGAATTTCTTCATTTGCGGCCATTTCTCCATATGGCTACAGGAAATCAAAGAGCTATTCAGACACAGTCAACCAACAGCCTGTGAATGTGTCCAGAGAGGATGACACATTCAAAGAAAAAGCTTATGAATACCTGCCCCTCTCCACTGTAGGGGAGAGGGGCAGGTATTGGGATGGAGGGAGACGGTATAGGGGTCCACACATTAAAACTCAGGCAATTGTGAGCTTTCCTCAGAATCTCAAAAGGGCCTGCACTGCCCTCCATGCTGAGCCACTAAATGAGTTTCCATCGGCATAAGCAAAACAGAGAAGGAAGAGAAAGGAAAGGAGAAGGTGGCACCAATGACTTCCATTCATAATGACTGGAATGTAATTGTTTCCCTGGGCCAGGCAGCTGCTCCCTTCCTGAGATCAGAGATGATGATTTCTGTTTCTTAAGGGAGATATATCTGAAAACAAATAGCAAATGTCTATCTAGACTCCCTTCCCCCCACCTTCTCTAAAACGGAAGTGAGTGGGGAACCTATGAGAGATGATTGACCCAGGCATCACCTAAATAAAGAAGGGAACAGGAGTCAGCAAAGACATAGGGATTGGAAAGGAAGCATTTGAGATGAGCTGGGGAAGACTCTAACAGAAATGGACTGAAGCACACAGAGTTAAAGGGCTAAATAAAGCAGTTGTTGTCCATTAATGGACATGCCATGGGACTCATAGATGAAATTTTACAGGGGAAGCCAACTTTTGAGGGATTTTTGAGTGATGTATTACCAAAAGGGAGCCAAAAGTCATGAATTTCTATTCGGGGTCCCAATTTCATCCAAAGTATAACCTAATAAAGGAGGTTAGAGAGGGAAAGTACGGTACACATTTAGGGGATGGAGAACAGACTAATTTAGCTAAAGCATAGAATACAAAACAACACATGGTCCTTTCCCTCCACGCCCACTTTAGAACATTGATGGTGACGATGATGATGATGACAATGACAATGAGATCACTAGCATTAATACAGAACTTCAAGGTTGGCAAAGAGCTTTACAAATATCCTCATTTTTTCTCACATCAAACTGGGAGGCAGGTGCTATTATTATCCCAATTTTACAGATGAGAAAACTGAGACAGAGGTTAAGTGACTTACACAGGGTCTCACAAGAGGTAAATGTAAGAGGTGGAATTTTAATTGAGGTCTTTCTGATTCTAGATTCAGAATCTGGTCTACCTAGCTGCTGTTCAGAAATCCCCTGAATGTTCTTAGATTGGAAAGGAGAGGTTTGGGGAGGGGTAAAAGGGGCATGACTCTATTATAAATGCCAAGCAGAATAAGCTTAATCCCTCTTCCACTGGACAGTCCTTTAAAAATTCAAAATCAATCAATGAGGAAGTATTTTTAAGCCTCTACTATTTAAGCCTCTACTAGAAGCTGGGGGGGGGGGGTTGTCCAAGTAGAAAGATAAAATAATCCCTAGTCATAATAAGCTTCTCTTCTAATGGGAAAGATGATGAGTACATATAAAAATACCTGAAGCATAAATATAAAGTGAATAAATATACATACCATACACAAAGCAGTAAAATGCAGGGTAGTTTGGGAGGATGGGGACTATTGGTTGGGCGAAAAGGAAAGGCTTCATACAGAAGATTGCATTAAAACCAGTGATCAAGTGTAGAAGCAAGAACATGGGGTCCCAGGATCTGCTATTTAGCTCTTGCTTGACTTTAGGCAAGATATTGCATCTCTCACATCCTCATTTCCTCATCTATAAAATAAAAGGGTTGAACTAAATGATCTATTGGGCCTCTTCTAGTTCTAGGTCCAAGATACTATGTGCCCTCTAACTCGATTATACGGGATCTGATTTTTTAATATGTCTTGGACCCCTCTGGCAGGCAATCTGCTAAAGCCCACGGACTCCTCAGAACCAGATTTTTAAATGTGTAGAATAAAATACATAGAATTGTAAAAGAAGCTAGTTATATTGAAATATAATGACCAAAATATTATAAAAAAGCAAGTTCCTGGCCCCCAAACTAATAATCCCTGCAGTATAATCATAATATGTACATAGCACTTTACAAAGTCATCTCAATTGTTTCAGCAAATCTGTGAGGTGGTGCTATTATTAATTCCATTCTACAGGTGAGAAAACTGAGGCTCAGATAGGTTAAGTGATCTGCCCAGAAATACACAGGAAAATAGCATTTAATTCAGACTTGAACTGTGGTCTTCCTGACTACAGTTTGTTATAACAAGAGTTGTTATAACAATAACGATAATGATACTGTAACAATATTGTAATGATACAATAACATTGTAACCATCTGTCTGACTATCCTGAGCCTTTTTCTCTGGGCTGAACACCTGTTCCAAACCTCAGACAGCAGCATCTCCTCACGTTTTCTTTTGTCCCCCAAAACAAGGCAATGGCAGAGGGGAAATTTTTCTTAAGAGAGCAGATAAAAAGACCTTCTGTTTAACTATCATCCCACCTCCACATAATAAACAAGAAAATATTAAAGCAAAAAAAAAGACAACCTGCAGAAATAACCATAAGCAAAATGCAGTATAATTAGCCCATGCACTGAGGTCCACTGGGCCACTGTCAGCAGACATACCTGGAGACTGATGTATGTCACCAACCAAAATAGGAAGAAAGAAACAGAAACTGGTCACAGGGAGAGACCCTGAGAAGCCCAGTCATTTGACTTAGGATACATGACATTCATGGCTGTTTGCCTTACTTGCAAACGATGTCAGTCTCCAACACCACTGGAATTTGAAGGAAAGGATTGCAAGACCAAGGTCTAAGAATACACTTCCAAATTCCAAGGCAGGACTGTAAGATTCTGTAGTCATCAGGTGCCTTTTGCAGAGGCACTTATTCTGAAAACTCTTCATGAAACTGAATCCCTAAGGCATGTCTCTATAGAAGAAATACTGGACCTCCTTTTGTATTGTGTAACCCTTGACACTTTAGCAATGATCTAGCCCAGCCTTGCAGACAGCATAGCAAGCCACCCCATAGGCATTCTGAGCTTCCTCCATCCCAGATCACCCAGAACCCATCCCAGCTTTCATGAGAAGGAAGTCATTAACACAATTCTTATTCTGAAAGGAAGATCCAGGAGACCTTACCCTCCTCCTATCACGACCTACCATTCTTGCCTCTACACATAATACCCTGGCACTATAATATGACCTAGTGACATAACCTAAGACTTGCTGGGTCTTACCATCTGCCCTATTAGTGAAACCTTAGAATTTCCAAGCCTTTCTAGTCACCCTGAATGGAACGTGCTCCTTGTGCTCAGGATTGTCTCACTTTTTTCTATTTATTTCCCCAGTGCTTAGTACAATGCTTAGCACATAGTGAGCATTTAGCAAGTGTTTTTTCATTCATTCATTCATTCATTTATTCATTCACAACTTCCCAAACCAGAGTCATTGATTCTTCCCTCTCTCCTAACTTTCATAACCAATCAATTACCTTCCCTATGGATACTGACCCTATTGTACTTCTCCTATCTGTCCTCTCCTCTCTATTTCCAGTTCCACAATCCTAAATTCTTTCTTAGAAACACTTATCCTGAAAACTCTTCATGAAATTGTCTCCTGGCATCCCTAGGGCATGTCTCTATAGATTATAGCAATTCTCAACCTGTGGGTTTATATTCAATTTGTAGCAGTAGCAAAATTACAGTTATGAAGTAGCAACAAAAATCATTTTATGGTTGGGGGTCACCACAACATGAAGAACTGTATTAAAGGGTCACGGCATTAGGAAGGTTAAGAACCACTTCTATAGAAGAAGCGCTGGGCCTTCTTTTATATTGCATAACCCTTGCAGATACTCACTACCATTTATCTGGACTACTGAAGTATCCTCATATAGCACATTCCCCCATTTAGACTGTAAACTCTGAGTGGGCAGGGACTATCTTATTGAAACTCCCTCAAAGTCTAACTATGTTCTGTATACTGTAGGTACTTGATAAATGTCGATGGAATAAACTTAATGCACTGAATCAGACATGCTGTTCGAGATTGCTTTCAACTGCTAGCATATGATGCATGTTCATTAATGGACCTGATCAGAGTGTTTCTGCAGTCTTCTGTTCAGTTCTACATACACCTGTTTGGGGAGAAAAGTGATGAACTTAGGAGCCCACAGAGCCCGGCATGAAGAGTGGTGACTGTCTTTTTTTTTTTTCCCAGTGCTGTGAGTCTGCAGGTCTGTGCCAAGGGTGTGGGTCTTGTTCTGCAGGATGGGGTGTGTTAAAGTTGTCAAAAACAAGGCCTACTTCAAGAGGTACCAGGTGAAGTTCCAGAGAAGGTGAGAGGGGAAAACAGATTATTATGCACGGAAATGCCTAGTGATCCAGGATAAGAACAAGTACAACACCCCAAAATACCACATGATCATCCAGGTCACCAATAGAGACATCATCTGCCAGATTGCTTATCCCCATATAGAAGGGGATATGCTCATGAGTTACCAAAGTATGGTGCGAAGGTTGGTCTGACAAATTATGCTGCTGCTTATTGCACAGACCTGCTGCTAGCCCGCAGTCTTCTTAACAGATTTGGAATGGACAAGATCTATGAAGGTCAGGTGGAAGTGACAGGAGATGAGTACAATGTGGAAAGCATTGATGGTCAGCCCGGTGCTTTTACCTGCTACCTGGACGCAGGTCTTGCCAGAACTACTGCAGGAAACAAAGTCTTTGGGGCCCTTAAGGGAGCTGTGGATGGTGGTCTATCTACTCCTCACAGTACCAAACGCTTCCCTGGGTATGATTCAGAAAGCAAGGAATTCAATGCTGAAGTACATCGAAAACACATCACGGGCCAGAATGCTGCAGATTATATGCATAATCTCATAGAAGAAGATGAAGATGCATATAAAAAGCAGTTCTCACAGTACATAAAGAACAACCTAACTCCTGACATGATGGAGGGAATGTGTAAGAAAGTGCACGCTGGGATACGGGAGAATCCAGTGTAGGAAAAGAAACCCAAGCGAGAAGTTAAAAAGAAAAGATGGAACTGCCCCGAAATGTCCCTGGCCCAGAAGAAAGATTGGGCTGCTGAGAAGGCGAGTTTCCTCAGAGCCCAGGAGTGGGCAGGTGATAGTTAAAATATCAAAATCTGTAATTTTCTATAAAGATTTTCAGATTAAGACAATAAACTTATTGAGCATCAAAAAAAAAAGAGTGGCAACTGAGTCTGTGCTGGATGTGAAGGTCCTTTGAGGGGAGCAAGAGTGTTTAACCCAGAGAAAAGAAGACTCAGAGGAGACATTAACAGGTTTCTTCCAGAATCACGTCAAAGATGCTGGGAGACAGATTAGACTTCTTCTAATCTAGCACCCAAAAGCGGAGCCTGAGTTAGGTAGGGTTGGGAGGGAAAGCTGTAAAGGGGCCTGATGTCAGCAAAAAATGATCTGAACAAAGAGTTATGTGAGAGCAGAGCAGACCACCTTAAAGATGAAGGGTCCCCTCATTTGAGGTCTTTGAGCCAAGAACAAATACCCACTTTGGGTACCCCTAAAAGTTGTACTGGAAATTACTTTGGGGGGATGTACTTGATGGCCTCCATGATCAAGAATTCTAAATTCCATGATTCTGTGAGGTAACAGTGGCCTCCCCAAATCAACTCTATCAGCCTGTATTTATCTTGGTATGTGCCTATATGCATGCTTGTCTAGCATACGATGAGAGCTTAATTAATGATTTTTATTCATTATGAAAATAGTTTTGACCTTATAGATCCCCTGAAATAGCCTTGATGTCCCCTGGACTATGCTTGGAAAGCAACTGCTTTAATGTGTTATCTAATTTCCAAAAGTAGAAGGTCAGGGAGTAGCTAGACAAAAACTCCTATGAAAAAGATATGGAGGTCTTAGTGCACCACAAGCCTGATATGAGTCAATCAGTCTGAGGAATCCTGAGGGGCAAATCAGTCAATCTATCAGTTGGTCAGCAAGCACTTATTAGTGAAATAAGATAATATTTGTAAAAAATATTCTTCTGTGACTGGCACAGAGTTGGTGCTCTATAAATCCTTATTCCCTTCCCCCTATTAAGTTCATACTATGTTCTAGGCACCATACTAAGTGCTGGGGAACAGTTCCTGCCCTCAAGGGTTCAGAATGTAAGGAGGAGAATCAACCATTAGACAAGTGCCAGACCCTGTGCTAAGCTCTTGGGATAAAAAGGACAGTGTTCAAAAATCCCTCTGCCCTCAAGGAGCTTACATTTTATTAGATACAATATACACATATTTGGAATATGTACAGAGAGAAAGTACTTTGGGGAAGAGGGAACCGTAGGGAGGCATCAGAAAAGGCTTCATGTAAAGTGTGGCACTTGAGCTGACTTCTGAGGAAAATCAGAGACTCCAAGAGGTTCAGGTGAGAAGGAACAGCATTACAGGTAGGGGGAATAGCCTGAGCAAAGGCATGGAGAGAGGAGATGGAGTGCCATGTATGAGGAGCAGCAACAGGTTAATAGGCAGGACCACAGAGGGACTGAAGATAAATGTGTATAAAGAAGACTGAAAAGAAAGAAAGGAGACTAGTCAGGAAGAACTGAAAATGCCTAATAGAGGAATTCCTTTCTATATGAACACAGAGGAAGTAGGGATCCACCAATGTTCATTGAGTGGTATGAGGCTGAGACACGGTCTGCCCTACTATGCTTTAGAAAATCAGAAATTGAATATAATCAATGGCTTTCTTAAGAGAAGTGCGCTCCCCCAGAGGGATAGCTGCATGGTATTCTGCTTGACAAGGTGACATTAGGAGCACCATTGTTCAGTGTTGGGGAGCTATATTTTAGTAAGGAAATTGAGGAGTACTGGTATGGATAAAGAGAAGCAACTAGCATGGGGGAGCGGGGGGGGGGGGGGGGGGAATAGAGAACAAGCCATAGCGGGAAGCATATCCAGAAAGGAAAAAAAAGTAAGAGAGGCCACAAAATCAGTCTTCAAGTGTTCAAAAGCCCACAGCATGGAAGAAGATGGGACTGGGCATACTGGGCCAGAATGGGTAAACTAAGGCCTATGGGTAGAAGTTACAGGCAAGCAGATTCCAACTGACTATAAGAAGATATTCCCAACAACTGGTGTTATTCAGATAGAAGACAGTTCTTCCAGAGTTTGGTGTCTGTCCTAGAAGGAGTGCTGAATTTGGCCCTGGGTTCAGTTCCTGGCTCTGATATGAACATAGGCAAGTCCTTTCCTTCCCTGGATGTCAGTTTCTTCATTTGGAAAAGGAGGGGATTGGATGAGATGGTCTCAGAGATTCCTTCCAACTCCAGCACTGCAATCACCTGAGCCTTGCCATCACCGTGAATTAAGCAAATGGCTCCTCTGATTAGACAGCATAGAGTTTAGAGCTGCAAAGCACCTCGAAGGCTAATCTCCTCATTTTACAGGCGAGGAAACTAAGGCTGGGAGGCGACCGTAAGTGACTTGCCCGAGGTAACACTGCCACTAAGCATCAGAAGCAGGAACCCTGCCTTCCTGACTGCAACCCTAGAGTTCTGTGGATTGTGCCGCTGCTGACCCACCTGGGCCATCCATTTCATATGCAGCCAATCCAAGTCAGTTCCCCTCCTCCAGGGCTGGATCATTAGGGCCCTGGAGCTCGGGAGAAGCCTAAATTTGGTGTTTGCAGTTGATCTGAAAGCACTACTTGGCTTGCTGCTTTTCTCCATTGTAAAACTTGACAGAGTCTTTTGAAGCATGCATCATTTAAATAACCCCTAACCCCAAACTAGAACAAGCTCAATGTTTCTTCAGACAACCCACATTTGCAAATTGGAAAACAGCTTTCCAGTCTTTTCCTAGGGACCTGAGCAACACCAGGCAGATAGGAGGAGGATCAAAGGAGCTTAGCAGCTTTCTCTTCTGGCTCAGGATGTGCCAACCCCAGAATCTACATTAAAATCCATAGGGAGATAAGTGTCAAAATATCCCCTAACAAGGAAAAGTTGGGGAATTGCTGCTAGGCCCTTACAAAACCTTTCCAATGCTGTCTCTCACTTTTACATACATGGCGTGTTTTAGGATGACCCAGGATTTGTTCTGGCAAATAAGCTGAATGTGGAATTATCAAAATGATTAAAAAACATGGCGGATGTTTGCTTTCTCACACAGTCCAAGGACACCATGGGGCTTCCTCATAGAAAATATGCTGGCAGAGGGAATATACAGATCAAGATGCTTGGAGATTTCTTATGAGAAGGCTGTACATCTACATGTACGTACATGTGCATGCATATGTTTGTATGCTGTATTATATGTACATAAATATATATATATCATGTAGATATACATGTAAGTATATGGACGGGCAATTAGATAGTGCAGGGGCTAGAGCTCTAGGCCAGAAGTCAGGGAAACCTGAGTTCAAATCTGGCCTCAGACACTTTCTGTGTGACCTTGGGAAAGTCACTTAACCCTGTTTACCTCAGTTTCCTCATCTGTAAAGTGAGCTGGAGAAGGAAATGGCAAACCACTCCAGTATCTTTGCCAAGAAAACCCCAAATTGGGTCACAGAGAGTCAGACATCAAAAAAATGACTTAAAAACATGTCTATGGAAAAATGTAATCACCTTTCCCAACTATGAGGACGTGGTTGATAACAATTACTCAGCTTAGTACCTGATACATTAGTAGGTGCTTAGTAAATAAATGCTTGTTGATTGCATTTGACTTTTTCCTATCCAAATTAGAATGTTGGTAATAATGATGGCTTCCATTTATCAAACTAGAGATTTCTCCCCCTTCCTTACCCCAGGTTTCACAAACAAGAGAAAGACATCAGCTGGCAAGAGACTCGAGTAATTCCTCCAACTCAAAATCCTTGCTAAGGGATGTCTCCAATTGCAAGATACTCCATTGCTTCCTTAGACCAGTGGAAGAATTAGGCTCTTTGGCTTTCTTTCCCAATGGTTCGCATCCTCTAAAGGGAAAACACAGTAAAGCTTGGATTTGGGAGTTTTTCAGGGTCAGTCCGTCAGTGCTGACAACATCGCAGGCATTGAACTAAGTCCTGGGGATACAAAGAGAGGGCACAACATGGTCTTTTCCCTCAGTGTGATGGAGAAACAACATGCTAGCAACTGTGCGTATACAAGATATACATGTTGTAAATGGGAATGACCTTATAGGGAAGACGTTGGACTGGAGGGGTAAAGGGGGGCACAGAAAAGTATTCTTGCAGAAGGTAGAAACTAAGCTGAGTCTTAATGGAAACCAGAGAAGCTTGAGGGATGGAGGGAAGTGAGAAGGGGGAACATGACAGACGATGCCATGAAGGGCAGACATTCAATGAAAAGGCTGCTTCATAACTGAATCTCTCTAATCTATCAAGCACTTAACTGTTCTGGGCACTGTACAAGCACTGGGGATACAAATAAAAGCAGAAAACAAGCCAGGCCCTTTCCTCAAGGTGCTTACATTCTAATGGGTAGAGATGGTCCACCAAAGGGACCTGGAGAGGCTGGGTGGGGGGAGGCTCTCAGTGCAGGGACATAGCTTTGGAACAAGACTAGGAGAAGGAAGGCAGGTAGACCTGCATCCTTCCCCAAAATGGAAAGTCTTGAGGATTTTTAAGCATCTGAATCTATGTAGCAAAGGGACACACAGGGCAGAGCTGAAGGATTGCTCCTGCGTGTCTCATGTTACTCCACCGGCCTCACTCCTCACAGGGTGGCTATAGGATTATCAATCAGTTGTTTTGTTTCCAGAAGGCTTTCTGTCCCAGGAGGAAAAAACAGAAATACTTTCTTGCTTCAAAAACCAAAAGCACTCCTCCAATTTCCTTCTTTCATTCTCCTAAATAACAACAGAATGTCCAATCAGAAAAGGACCTTAGCACATAAAAGGTCAGAACTAAGAGGAGCTAGCTGTAGATCTTCAGATTTGGACGAGACCTTAGAACAGTGGTTCTCAACCTGTGGATCACGACCCTTTTGGGGGTGGGATGACCCCTTCACAGGGGTCACAGGGATCACCTAAGACCATCAAAAAACACATATTTCCGATGGTCTTAGGAACCAAGACACTGCTCCTCTATCCGCTTCCAGGCAGTCCACTCACATGCAGATATACCCACATACGAGTATTAAAGGGTCACAGCATTAGGAAGGTTGAGAACCACTGCCTTAGAATATGGAATTTCAGAGATGGGGGGGAGGGTCCTTAGGACATACAAGGGCAAAGCTGAGAGGGCTCGTCTGGCATAGAATGATAGAATATAAAATGCTCATATAGACCATCCCTCTCACTTTGAGAACAAAGAAATGGAGGCTTGGATGTAGTACCTGGAACATACCTAAACAGCAGGTAATACTGAGAGCCAAAACTCCAAAGAAGGCTTCTTTCTGATTGCATTCCCAGGGCTCAGATTACTCTACCAGGCTGCCTTGTGCCCATCTCTCCTCAATAAATCCATGTTAATATTTTCCCTCTCCTCCTTTGGGAATGTGGAATTAAGTAAAAGACTCCATTGTCTGGAAGTGAAAGGGGGAGAAAACTATGGAGTACCTTTCACTTCCAACTGCCCTAAAAGATCATAGGCCCGTCCATGAAAAAGCTTTAGAATGATCACCTTCACCAAGTTTTAGACTTTCTTCTCATTTTATGATCTAAGGGTCTCCAAATTAACCTGCAGGGTTTTTTCCATGTCTAAACCAATGAAAACACAGGCACCCCAAAAGGTTTCCACACAGCTGAAATTTTCTCCTTTAATCCCATTGCTCTCCCCATTCACTAGCCATAGGGATTATCTGTGGATCCAATTCATGTTAGGTCCAAAGGCCAACTTGGAGGACTCCAACCTACCAAACCAAGGAGCTTCCTAAGACATGCTCACAAGGCCCATTAAAGGATAGCAAAGAAGGAGGTCATTAAAGCAGTGTAATATCCTGAAGAAGGCTAATATACTCCCTCCCATTGTAAGGAGCTCATGAATAATGGATGAGCAGAACTTAAGCTGTTTTAATTAATTTGGTCTTGAAATTAATTCCATCCACAACAAAATTAGCAAGCAGTTAAGCTTCAGTGGTGGCCCATATGATACAAGACCCAGTGATGGTGGTGATGTGAACCTGAGGAGTAAGCCAGCCCTGGTCAAAGGTCACCCTTTACTCTTACCTGTAAACAAACAAACAAAAAAAAAAGCTCCCTCTCCCCATCCAGCCCAAACCCTCCAGGGTCTGAGTGGTTAAGGCTGAGGCAAAGCTGTAGAACCATTCCCCTTTATGGATCTCTCCTTTTAATTATTATATTTTCACTAGGGATTTCAGCACTTCCATGTCAGGAAATTCTGGGCCAGGGTTCTAAATATATAACAAGATTATGCTGGGTCCTCATGTGTTGGAGTTTTCCTTTGTTGCTTTAAAATCTACAGAGATAGATAGATAGATGATAGAGAGAGAGAGAGAGAGAGAGATAAATAGAGATAGATAGATAGATAGATAGATAGATAGATAGATAGATAGATAGATAGATAGATAGATAGATAGATAGATAGGTGGATGGATGGATAGATTTTGCAAATAGGTGATCACTGCAATAAATCAGCAAGCATTTAAGGAGAGCCTGGTATGTACTAGGCACTGCCAGAGGAGCTGTGACTTGCAAGTATGAAACGAGATAATTATGAAGAGCCTACTATGTGCTAGAAACTGGAGCTTGCAAGTATGAAGTAAGACCGGGCTGCTCTCAAAGAAGTTGCACTCTATTTGAAGGGAAGAGTAAGTGAGAAAATGTTCATAGATAACTAAATGCAAATTGAATATTCAATCATTGGGAATAGGAGGGCATTTATGACTGGGGATCTAAGGACATATCTCTTGAATGAGGCGTCACTTGCTGTTAGACTCAAAGGATGCCAGGGCTTCCAGGAGGCAGAGGCAAGGAGACAGAACACCGAGCATGGGGGCAGGGAGGCCATACAGAACCACAGGGTTGGGAGATAGGATGACATCATAGCTCCAGATCTGAAGGGCACTCCATATGGCATCTAATGTAGACCCTCCTCATTTCACAGATGAGCAAACTGAGGACCAAAGAGGATAAGCCATTTTTCCAAGGTCAGACATATAAGAGTCCGAGACAGGATCTCAATGAGTGTCTTCTGTCTCCAGAATCAGGATCCTTTCTACTCTATCATGATGCTTCCATGTTCTATGTGGGGAATGGCAAACAGGACCGTTTGGCTGGAACAGAGAGTATGTGAGGGGGAGTGATGTATAATCAGCCCAGAAAACTAGGCTGGAGCAGACTGCACAGGGCTTTAAATAACAGAGAAGTTTGTACAATAGGGACCCACCAAAGCTTCTTGAGTGAGGGATTGACACGGTCAAACCTGGGCTTTGAGAAAAATCAATACAGCATTTGAGTAGAAGCCAGACTAATGAAATGAAAGACTAAATACAAGGCATATGATGAGAAGGCTGTTGGGATAGTCCAGGGGAGAGCTGGGTCATGGGCTGTCATGACTGTGCTGTGAGAAGGGAGAGAGGGATAGAGATAAGAGATGCTAAGGAGGGAGAATTGACAAGACTAGGAAACTAATTGGAAATAGATGTCCATTGAAAGGGAACATAAGATGACTCCAAAGCTGTAGATCCGGATAACTTGAAGGGTGGTGATGCCCTTGACAGAAATAGGGAGACTATGCAGAAGGGAGGGTTTAGAGGGAAAGATAATGAGTCGTTTTGGACGTGCTGAGTCTGAGAAGCCTACGGGACCCCCAGGTAGAGCTGTCCTACGGTGCCAGAGATGTGGGATGGGAGCTCAGTGAAGACTGTGACAGCATTTATCAATACAAGACTTCACAAAGGGCACAAAAGAGAACTAGCGGCTTAGACATTGTTCTGCTTTGCTATTCACACTTTGAGCAGGTTCTCTGGGCCATTACCCACTTCTTGTTTATGCAGGGCCTATAATAATAGTTTATCTTAAAATAGTGGGTTGTTATTTTCCCCCTGAGGATTTTGGCATTCTTCATGAACATTTTCTCCTTAACCCTCGCCATACTCTTTTCAAAACCTGTAGGTGGCGAAATGTAGGTGGTAGTAACATCACTAAGCAGAATTGGCAAATGGAGACGCCAAGGAATAGAGATGGGCAAGGATGTCTCCTACACAAAAAGCAGAAGCAAAAATAGTATGTGATTCACTGTCATCGTGATATAGATTTCATTTGCACTCAGTTCATTCTGAGAAGTAAATAACAGAAGACAGAGCCCTTTATGTTATATACATGGACACAGAAGCCTGATCGATTGTCTCATTATTGAAATGGAAGTAATAGGACATCAGTACAGCATCTTCCTCACCTCTTGCATGTTCAATGTATTTCAAATGTCCTTATGATGTCTATACTTATACCAAGGTTGAGTGCACATACCCCTTTTTTTAAGTCACCCTATGAAAGAAAATCCAGATTGAGTTCTGGGTGACATTGGTTACAGAATGGAAGGCTCTCTGGATTTTGCCGAAGCTTGTCTCATGTCTTAATCTGAGCATTCAGGGCTCATGCTCTAGAATTCACTGCAGATAAAATTCCCATAGGGAGGAAAGTCTCATATGACAGAGGAAGAAGCATGGGTCCTCTGAATAGCCCTGAGCCCACTTCCTCTCCAAGAATTCCAGAGCTAGGTTAAACAAAACAGAGGAAAATGTGATTATTGAGGGAACACAGGAGTGGGATGATCTATAGTTGTTTTTTTTTAACTGAAAGATCCCTTAGTGGTAATTTTACCCATTCTCCACATTTGACAGTTCACAAATTACCACCAGCAGCCCCCCTGCGAAAAAAAGAAAAAAAAAGCTAGGTCTTTGAGCTTTGAAAGAATTATGGTAGAGAGGAAAGAATTTTTGCTTTGGCGTCAAGGATCTGGGTTCAAATCTCAGGTATTCTACTTCTTACCTGGCCAACTCACTGAATTTTTCTGCCTGCTTTCTGATAAATTAATTTTGTATTGCTTTGTGTATGTATGTATAGATAGAGACAGATATACACATATATGTTTATATGTACACATATATACATTTAGATAGATTCAAATATACACATATAGATATATATGCATATCCATATATACATATAATTACTTATTTGGATATATATTTGTATGCAGAAGGATTCAAGCATCCTGAAGATGTGGATTTTTTTCCTTTCTTCTTCATAACCAGTTACATATGATAATAATAGCACTAGGTAGGGGTGGCTGGGTGGTACAGTGAATAGAGCACTGTCCCTGGAGTCAGGAGGATACAAGTTCAAATCCAGCCTCAGACACTTAACACAAAACTAGCTGTGTGACCTTGGGCAAGTCACTTAACCCCAATTGCCCTAACTTTCCCTCTCCAAAAATAATAATAATAATAATAATAATAGGTCTTATTTGTCTAATGCCATCTCACATAATCTTGCCTGATCTTCACAAGAGCCCTGTAAATTAGATGCTGTTACTATCATCTCCATTTTTACAGATGAGGAAGTTGAGGCTAAGATAGAGGAAGTGACTTGCCCAGGGCTATTCAGTTAGTAAGCATCTAGGCAAGATTTGATGAGTCAGCCCAAATTCCATACTCTATGTTAGATTAACTCTGGAATAGGAGCTTAGTCACTCTTTCAATCAGCAAGCATTTCGTAAGCATTTACAACTGATACGTACTCTGAAAAGCAAAAACAAAAACAAAGCAATCTCTGTCCTCAAAAAGCTTACATTCTTTCAGATATAATAAATGTTTATCAAACTCAATTAAATTGAATTGGACTGAATTGCTGCTAAAGTCTCAGGCAGATCTAAATCCCATTATCTAATATCTCAGCAATGAGAGATAGATTATAGAATCACAGAGCTGGAAGAGACTTTAGGGATCCAGAGATCTCTCTTATAATAAAGGAAAACAGTTAGGCAAAACAAACTTCCACATCCATCATGCCTGGTAGAGTATGCAACATTCTGAAACCATAATCCACCACCTCTGTTACAGAGAAGAGGGAGATTGCTTCACCATCAGTCCTCTAAAATGGTGCTTTGGGCCTCAACAGTAATCAGAGTAATGATGTCTTTCAAAGTTGTTTACCTTTTCATCATGGTAGTCATTGTTGTCTGGTTCTGCTCAGTTCCCTATATCATTTCCTACAAGTCTTTCCAAGTTTCCCTTAATTGTCCCAATGAATCATTTTTCTGGCACAACAATATTCCATGACATTAAGAAACCATTGATTTATCAGTCATTCCCCCAATCAATAGGCACCAATTTTGTTTCTAGTTTATGGATGCTTTAAAAATAATGTTTCTAGGAACATTTTGCATACGTGTACCCTTCCTTTCTCTTCCTGCCTTGATCCACTTTGAGAATGTGCCTAATAATGGTATGGTTAAATCAAAGGGAGTGAACAATTTAATCCCATTGTAGTTGTTGTTGCAACATTAATTTGCTGTCATGTCCAAAAACCTAGCTGTTCCCCAGCTGAAGGAGAAAGCCTGTCTTAATTAAGAATCCACTCCAGAGTTTCATCCAGCCTTCCTGTCTTATGCAACAGCACCTGCGGCTTTTCAGGGACTTCTGGAGACATCCAGGGAGAATGAATGTTTTCAATAAAGTGTCTACCTTTCTCTTCCCTTCTGTGGTAAGGTTTTGGTATATTAACTATACACCCTCGACATTCAGACATAGTCAGCAGAGATATTATTTACATGCAAGAAAGGAAACGCAGGTTCTAGCAATGAGAGTCATTTCAGGAAATAGGCACAAGCTTAGATTCTGGGCTCATTAATACTTTAATGGGAATCCAGTGATGGGATTGTTTTCTTCCCTGAACTGAGAGGCCAATGTCTTTATGACCTGATGCCTACATGAGAGAGGAAAATGCTGAAAGAGGAGGAAAAGATATAGACAGGGAGAAAATTATGTAAAATTAACCCATGCCCCAGTTAGTGCTACAAAATGTTGGACCCATAACCCATTACCTCTTTCTAGTGAGATAAGTTTCTAAGATTCACTATTTTGCCTAGATCCTATCCTGATCACCCCATAGCCCAGCCTCTGCCACTGTGACCTTTCTCCTTTCCTTTCCCCAGTTTTTTCTCTCTCCTCGTTTCCTCTCCTCTCCTCTCTTCTCTTTTCATGTCTCTTCTCCTATTTCCTCTCCTCTTCATTTCCTCTTTCCCCTCCTCTCCCTTCCTCTCCCTCTTCTCTTCTCCTCTCCTGTTTTTCCTCTCCTCTCCTCTCTCTTTTCTCCCCACTTGCCTCCTCTCCTCTCCTATCTCATTCCCTCTCCTCTTCTCTACTTTCCTCTTCTCTCTTCTCCTTCTCTATCTTCTTATACAAGGTCACCCTACCCTGGTCATGTCAGAGTAAGTTGTTGATCTAGCCTAAAGCTTAGAGGAATGTAGCAGCAACAGTTAGAAGTGCTAAAATACAGAAGTAGAAGGAAGTAGTTATAGATAATGGGGGGAATAGGAAAGGAGAGAGAAAAACATTTTAGAAAATGTTTGGGGAAAAAAGTGTTTAATCTTGTAGCCCCTCTCAGATCAATGAATCCTAGAAGGTTACATCCATTAGGGACCACTGATTCCAGCTGCCCTGCTTTACAGTTGGAGAAACTGAGATCTGGAGAACCTTCCTTATATAATTTACTGAGTGTGTCACTGATTTGGGACCTCCTTCCCAACAAAACCAGTCCTAGATATATGCAGACTAGGCATCTTCTTGTATGACAGGTAGTAAAAGGTTAAAGTTGTTTTAAAAAGTAAAAATTAGGGCGACTAGGTGGTGCAGTGAATAGAGCACCATCCCTGGAGTCAGGTCCCTGGAGGACCTGAGTTCAAATCTGACCTCAGACACTTACTAGCCATGTGACCTTGGGCAAGTCACTTACCCCAATTGCCCTGCCTTCCACCTCCAAAAAGCAAAAAGAAATTAAATTAAAATAAAATTTTGTAAAAGTTATTTTGGGAACCAAGCAACAACTGCCCTTGATGCACAGAGTCCTGTGGAAGACTCTGGAGCTTAGACCCTGGGTTCAAAACCTACCTCTGATCCTTGATTCCTTTGTGATCTTGGGCAAGGACAATTCTCAATCTGTAAAATGAGGGGGTTAGACTGGGTGGCATGGAGTTCAACTCGAGATTGAGTATTCTTCCCTCTCCCTTTAAAAAAAAACCACTGACACCTGGAAGTATCCATACTAAAACTTCTTGTGATGTCAAAAGTGAGAAACTGATCAAATGGACCTGGTCAAGAGCCTGAGTCATTGTCCACTCTGCCATGGTAGCTGAAATCCCATCTCCCAATTAGAGTTCATCTCTATAGGGTATCTGTTCTGGAGACAGTGCATGCTATGAGGGGATCACTTAGCAAACTTAAAAGTTTTGTATACCTCAACAATTCAGTTCATCAGTATGGGTAGTTAGGGATAAAGGGTACTCCTAGAGACTGGGGAATCAAAAAAGGCTCCATGTATATAGGAGTGATTCTATGAGTCAGTAATGAGAAGGAGGTATATACCAAGAATGAGGCAGGGAGCACAGAAGTGGGAGATTATCTTTGAAATAACACTGTGGCTAAAATTCATGAGCTTGCTCCTAGTCATGGATAAAGGGAAAGTGGCAATAAGAAAGCTCCTCCAACGTGTTCTGGATTAACTATGACCCTTCAGCCAACCTACCGGTTAATGCCTATGGAAATGAGCAACCCAGAGATAAGAAAGACCCAGAGAAATGACTTGGCTACACTGGTCCTCCTGTGACACACACATAACAAAACTGCTCAGTGCTGAGTTCAAAGAACTCCTAGGATGCACGAGGTTTGCAAGGATAGTCTTTAGGAACCCAAAGTGTCCTCTATGCTAAGAATGGGCAGCAGAAGATAACTTTCAGGCAGTTAAAGTAAGCTATTGTTAAAATTACTCTCTCATTCCCATTATTCTCAGTGGAGCTCAGATAAAAATGGTCCTGGTACAAGTCACCATCCTGCCCTTATTCTGTATTTAATATTTAGTGAACTATTGCCCACGTGGATGAAATGGCAGCTCCTTTAAAATGAATAGAAATATTGGGATTTAAGCTCATCTTCTCTAGGATCACAGAAGAATCTTTAGAACAACTCCATTAACAGATAGGATCATGGGGATAATAAGACCTCATTCCACTCCCACATGGATGCATCACTTCTGATAAGTCTCTATTTTGAAAGTGTTTTTGCTCTCAGCCAAAATTACCTTATGTTTGCTTTAAATAGTTCTCATATATACCTACTTGTGTACATGACATAACCTGCCTTTAGAATGTAGTCTCCCTAAGGGCAGGGACTTTCATTTTTGTCCTTGAATCTAAAATGCCAGCCCAGTAGCTGGCACATAAAAGGCACTTAATAAATGCTTGTTGATTAATCAATGTATTATTATTGCATGACTGGGAGATTCTGATTATTTGGGATGACATCATCTGTTCAAAATGTTCTTCAGTTTGGGGTATGGACATTTAACATTCATTTGAGAAGATTGCTGGCAACAGTTTTGTCTATTTAATGCTCTGATTCTAGGATAGTTTATTTAATGAATCCTCAAGATTAGTTTGGGAATCTCTGAGTTGAGCTGTGTATCACAGGGCTTTGCCACCTGTTTGATTAGGAAAGATCATGAACTTTTGATGTATCATCCTGACCACGTGACTGTATTTCTAAGTATTCAATGGGTGATAAATTTGTGCAGCCTGCAGCAATGTGTTGCACAGTTTTCATTACTTTGTTGCATAATCTACATAGATCAATAATTCCTGGGCTCTTAAGAAACATTGGAATAAGGATTTGGGGTTAGAAGAGAGCACAGAGGCCACATAGTCCAACCCTTTTAGTTTACAAATGAGAAAACTAAGTGATCTTCCCAAGGTTATCGAAGTAGTAGTATCAGAAGCAGGATTTGAACCTAGGTCCCCTGGCTCCAGAGTCAGAGCTCTTTCCATTGGTCCTCAGTGGCCAAAATCTCAAGTCTGATACTTAGTACATATGTGATCTTGGACAAGTCACCATCCTCTATCTAAGCCTCAGCTTTCATCTCAACAAGATGAGGGCATCAGACTAGGTGATTCTGCTGCTTCATAGCTGTGCAAACTTGTCCAAATCCTTTTGTTTTTATGGGTTTCAATTGCTTCTTCTCTACAGTGGGAGAATGGATCGGCTGTCATTTCCACTCCCTTCTAGCCCTAAGCCTATTTACTTGTGATCTAGAGCAGAGATATCAGACACACAACCCACGGCCTGTATGTGGCCCCCAGTACTCCCAAGTGTAGCCTCAACCAGGAGAAAATATCATTGCATTGCATTTTCATTCTTGCTGAAAAAAAAAACCAGAGCTGAACAGAAAATTTGACAAGCAAACACAAGAAGCATGAGAAGGTAAACATGGGAAAGAAATCATAAGGAACTTGTCAAATTTGAATTATTTACATGCCAATATGGAAAAACGA
>CM053597.1:235239915-235256021 GCA_028646575.1 Pseudocheirus occidentalis | reverse complement strand
TGTAGCAACAGATGTGCTTTCAGTCTTGTGGAGAGTTTTGGAGCTTGAAAATCTGTTTAGCGTCCCATTTTATGAGTTTTTTAGTGTGTTTGTGTGGGAGCTGTGGTCCTTTGCTGCTTCTATGCCGCCATCTTGGCTCCGCCCATCCATAAAATCATTTTTGATAGTTTGGTTTGTATGCCCCTGAAGAAGTGAGTAAACTTAGGTAGAATTGTCACTTTTATTATATTGACTCAGTTTACCCATGAACAATTAATATTTCTCCTGTTGTTCAGATCTGTCTTTATTTGTGCAAAAAAAGTATTTTGTAATTGTGCTCATATAGTCTCTGGGTTTGTCTTGGCAGGTAAACTCCCATGTATTTTATATTTTCTGTAATTATTTTAAATGGAATTTTTTAAATCTATCTCTTCTTGTTGAATTTTGTTGGTAATATATAGAAATGTTGATGATTTATATAGGTTTATTTTATATCCTGCAATTTTGTTAAAATTGTTAAATGTTTCACCTAGTATTTTAGTTGTTTCTCTAGTGTTTTCTAAGTTTACCATCATATCATCTGCAAGGAATGATTGTTTAATTTCCTCATTGTCTATTTTTATTCCTTCAATTTCTTTTCCTTGTCTTATTGCTATAGCTGACTTCCTATTACAATATTGATTGTATGATAGTGGTGATATAGGTACCCTTGTTTCACCCCTGATTTTAGTGGGGAGGATTCACATTTATCCCCATTATAGATAATGCTTGTGATCAACATATTTCAAGGGCAAAACTCAGACTTAGAATTCCAAAGCAACTAAACATCAAGTTTGAATTCAAGTTCACTGGATGCAACCTCTAATGCCATGAGTATTCATCATGGGTCCATAGAGCAAGTGCCAAGTCAGAAAAGCTCGATTTGGGTCCTGTCTCTCTCCCTTACTGATCTAGGTGACTTAGGGTGACTCATTTCTCCTTGCTGATCCTCTTAGTTTCTTCATTTCTAATATGGGGATAATAATCCTTTCCTATGATGATTTTAGAAGATCGTTAAAAGGGTCTGATGCAATAGTTAAATGTGATTCCCTTCAACAAATTGGTCTACCCTTTGTTTCTCATACTTGTCATTCTTATCTACCTTACCTTAGTGCAGGCTATTCCCCATACCTGGAATTCCCTACCTCTTTATCCTCTTACTAACAGTGTAACTTTGGGCAAGTCGCTTAAACCTCCATGGGCATCAATATCCTCATCTATAAAATTGCTCTTGTTGCTCAGTCATTTTTTAGTCATATCTGACTCTTTGTGACCTTGTTTGAAGTTTTCTTGGCAAAGATATTGGAGTGGTTTGCCATTTTGTTCTGCAGTTCATTTTATAGATGAGGAAACTGAGACCAATAGAGTTAAATGACTTGCTCAGGATCACAGAGGTAGTAAGTGTCTGAGGCTATATATTTGAACCCAGGGAGCTGAGTCTTCCTGACTCCAGGCCTGGCACTCTATCCACTGTGCTGTCTAGCTGCCCTCAATAAAATTAAGGGTTTATAGTAACCATTGCTTTAGAGGCAGTGTTAAAGTAGAATATAAAGGCTCTGCAGTTTAGCTTCCTTATTTTACAGATGGGGAAACTGAGACACAGAGATAAAGTCAGTGCCCAGGACACTATTCTGTGGTGTCTCAAAGAAATCCTTTGCTTTCTTCAAAGCTCAACCCATATGGTACTTCATACAGGAAGCCTCTTCTCTTTCTCTCAATGACGAATGCCTTCTCCCTTGCAAATTTCTTTGTATCTACTCTATAAATAATTTGTATTTAATTTTCTGTGTTCATATCGTTTACTCCCAACAGAAAATAATCTCCTGGAGGACAAGGACTTTATCCTTATTTCCCTGGTGTCTCTAGATCTTGGTAGAATGCCTGGCACACACTAGATGTTTGAAAAGCCGTCTTGAGTGATTGTAAGAGTGTAGATTTAGAGCTAGAAGGTCCCTTAGAGGCTCTCTAGTTGAACCCACTCATTTTTCAGATGAGGAAACTGAGGTCCAGTGAAACAAAGTGATTTATTTAAGGTCACATAGGTAGTACATGTCAGAGGTTAGATTTGAACCGTAATCCTCTCACTCCAGAGCCAATGTTCTTTCCCTTGTACCATGGTGAATAAATTAAGTGCCTGAGATATACTAGGCTCTATGCTAGGGTCTGAATAATGCATGGGAAAGCCAGCTGTAAGCTGTAAAACCCAGGAAAATACCATCTATTGTTATTCTGGGCCATTAGTTTGCCCTTTGCTATAGAGTTCACCCCCTCCCTATTGTGATTGCACATTTCCTTTTGAATGTGCCAGAAAAAATGCTTCCCATTCTATTAGCATCTATATACACTCCTGGTCCTTAGTCCAAGCTCCCAGCTACTCTTTCTTCCTATCCTTCCCCTATCCCATGGCAACCATAATAAGCACGTCTTTGCCATGTCCACCTGGCTTCATGATGCACAAGAGCCTCGAGTCACCCCCTGTTCTGTCCTATCTCCTAGGAGCCAGTGAAGGGCTCTTCTCAGGTGAGCACACTCAGACTGCAGCATGAACCCAGGAACACATGTTGGGCATTATAACTCCATTAAGGCAGCAGCAGGATCAGCTGTAGATGCGTATATGAATGAGCCTGCCAACAGTGGCCAGATTCCTGGGGAACAGACCATCAATCTGCCTGCTACATGCCTGTATGGGGCCGTTGGAGAGTGACTACTTCGAGGTCCCTGGGAACAGGCTTTGAGATGGGATGCTAGAAGGGGCCACCACTGACATGCTGCAACATCCAATTTTGAAGGAACAGTTTTAACCCCCTTGTACTCAGAGCCATCTGGCAGAATGGCCCTTCAGCAGCCAAATGATGGAACTGTGTTTTACTTGCTCCCCTTCCTCCTGTTCCTGTGGCCTCAGGTTGAGGTGCCATTGGGCAGGGACATGACTGGAGGACCAGAAACTGGAGGGGGCAAGGAGAGGACAAGACCTTTCTTCTCTGGACAGCCAATGTTTGAGCTAGCAGGACCTACTTCTTCTACTTGAGGGGTGAGGGGGGAGAAAGAGAGAATATGAGCACCTGTGTCTGAATCAAAGCACTGGGTCCATGAATAGCCAGTTAGGTGGTGCAGTGGATAGAGATCCAGACTTAAACTCATCTTCCTAAGTTCAAATCTGACCTCAAACACCTAACAGTAGGGTGACCTTTGACAAGTCATTTAAGTCTGTTGGCCTCAGTTTCCTCATCTGTAGAATGAGCAGGACAAGGAAATGGCAAACCATTCCAGTGTCTTTTCCAAGAAAACCTCAAGTGGGATCATGAAGGATCAGACAGGACTGAACAACAACAAAAGGCTCATGAATATTTTCTTTTCTTTCTGTTACTGGCAGAGTGGATAGAGCACTTGGAATCAGAATGACCTAGATTTAAATACTACCTTTGTAACTTGGTAGTTGTGGGTGGGACCCTGGGCATCAGATCTTAGATTTAGGGCCAGAAGGGACCATCGTGCACATGCAGCCCAAACTCCATTTTGTAAATGAAGAACTGAGGCCCAGAGAGCTTAATTAACTTGTCCAAAATCTCAGGAGTAGACGTGAGACTTGATATGCCTTCACCAATCACCTCCAGCTGTTTCCTTATAGTTGCTTTTGGTTTTGCCCTGTTTGAGCAAAGCAGAACAAACCTAATTGTTTTTCCCACATAATATTCCTTCATATACTGGAAGGTGGCTCTCCTGCTCCCTCTGAGTCTTCTCTTCTCCCAGACAAACATCTCCACGCTATCTGACACAGACTCAAAGCCTTCCTCTTTCCCTCTTTACTCCTCAGTTTTGGTCCTTGTAAAATGAGGGGAATGGACTACATGGCCTCTGAGGTGCCTTCCAGATCTTGTTTAGTGGTTCTAATGGCTTAGTGTTCAAAGATCCCTCCCTATAATATCAGCATTGTGTATTTCCTACAACTCTCTAAGGTATGGGTTGCTTTTTTCTATCAGTATATTTACCAGATAAAACTCATGCCTTTGCTTTTTCTCTGGAGCAAACTAATGACACCCTCAGGAAGGGCTGTCAGGTCCTGAGAAACAGAACCTCTGACGGATGCATCTTTGAGGATTTGGCTTCAACTGGAAACATTTAATAACATGGGAAGAAAGTTAAAGTTAAAATGATAATGTTCACTTTCCAAATTGCTCCAGCTAGAGGGATAATGGAAAGGAAGCACTCATCGTGGGAGAATTCCATTTGTACTACCTCTCCATCCTTGGCCTCCCTGGGAGAGCATCTCAGCATCTTTATGCTTAGAAAGATTTCCACTGTTATCCCCCAGGTCAGATGGAGAGCAGAAATGGACCATGGAACAGGAAGTCATTTGCTAGATATGGCACTCAGCATCATCCAGAAGACTTCCTGGATGTTCTCAGGAGTCAACAGCAATCTTGTCTGAGAATGGGAGCTGAGGAGGGCTGAGCTCCTCCAGGATGCTGTCTTGCAAGGATCTTCACTCTTTGAAGCACAGTTTGGGTGTTTGTTTATAGACATACAGTGCAGTATTGGGGAAGACTATTGGACTGGCAATCACGGGGTTTGGGATTTATTTCCTGAAGTGACTAACTCAAGGTATACTCTTAAGTAAATTACTTCCCTTTCCTGGGTCTCAATTTCCTTATCTGTAAAGTTAAGCAGGTTAGACCAGATGATCGCTCGTGTCTCTTCTACTGTGGCATCCTATGATTCTGTTAGTTTGATGTATACTTGTTCCAAAGAACACCTAATGGAAACAACTTCTCCACCTCCCCTATTCCTTTGCAGTGATGGGAGTCCATGGGTATGGAACATTGCACACCATGGGGGGAGGGCACTGCAGAGAAGGTCAGATATGTCAATGGACTGATTGCTTTGCTGGCTACTTTTTCGCTTACTCTTTTAAAGAACTTTTTTTTCATAAGGGATGAATGTCTTGGAGGAAATAAGGGGAGGGGCACAGGAAAATCTAGATGATATGTCAGTAAAAATCTATTTTAAAAACATCTTCCATGATTTAACTAAAATTTCTAATCCTCAGTTCAGTTTAGTCGAGTTCAATTCAGCTTTGATTCAGTATATGGTGTGTTTAAAGGACTGTGATTGTGACTGATTTAATTAAGTCTTTGTTATGTTTAAAGGTCTGTTCCTGGGACTGTGGACAGGATCTGTGGTTTCATCCAGGTTGGGAATTTTGAGTGAGGAAATTCCCTGCATTGATGCAGGTCAGCACCTTCCCTGAAACTTATCCTCTCAGGGAGATGCACCTTTTAAGGGCTCTGAGAAGTTAAAACAGTCAGTACTTAGAAGAGGTCAAACAGTGAATATAAAGACAAAATTAGAGCTGGTGCCTGGCCTTAAGGAGCTTATATTCTGCCCAAGTGGAGGAAGGTTGCAACTTATATGAAGGAAAGTAAGTACAATGACCATTTGAGGAAGAAGGCACCAACAACTGGGGGTTTGTGGTGGGATCCAGTTCCTGTTTTGAGTCAATGTGGGTTTAGTGGAATAAAAGTTGAACCTGGAGTCAGAGGAGCAATATAACCTCAGATAAATTCCTTTCCTGGGCCTCAGTTTCATCACCTGCAAAAGAGTGGGTTTCTTCCCATTCAGTCTACTGTTTGACTCTCAGACTACTTCCGGGCTCTTGCTAGCTGTGTGACCCTGGACAAGTCACTTAGCCCCGTTGGCTTCAGTTTTCTCATCTATAAAATCTTCTGGAGAAGGAAATGGCAAACTATTCCAGTATCTTTGCCAAGAAAACCCCAAATGGGGTTGTGGAGAGTTGGATACAAATGGAATGACAGTTTCAATCAAAGTTTTTGTACCTTTGGTTTCCAAGAAAAGATGCCCAGGCCAGAGCTATGACTTAGGATCTTAGTGCTTTTGGTGCAAGTTGGGTTGATATCTCTTACTTTCTCCCCTTTAAGTATCCATGAGTTGGGAGATCCTTCTTGGTTCACAAAGAGAGACACAAATCTTGTGACGAGCCTGTTGTAAAGGCTGAAGTTGAGTTCTGTCATTGTTTCCTTGAGATGGGAAGGTTAATAGAAATAATCAGAGCTAACGTTTCTGTGTTCTGTTGACTCAGCGCCGAGCGCTTCACAATTATTATCTCATTTGATCCTCAGAACAACCCTGGGAGGTGGGTGCTGTTATTACCCTCACTTTACAGTTGAGGAAACCGAGGAAGACAAAAGTTAAATGAGTTGTCTGGCATCATGCAGCTAGGAAGCGTCTGAGGCAGAATTTGAACTTGGGTCTTGACTCCAGGGCCAGTGCTCCATCCACTGTGCCACCTAGCTGTTTTTGTGCTGTTATGGCATGCCAGCTTGAACCTCTGGAGCTGATATAGATGCATTCGGTAATGCTGAGTACCACTTCTGGGCTTGCTAACAATTGGAGGGACAGCAAGATACAGAAGAAAGACCGCTGGCTCTAGGCTATGTGGGCCTTATTTGAATCTCTGCTCTGTCTCTGACTTGTTCTATAATTCTGCCTGAGTCACTCTACCCCTCTATCCCTTCATTTTCTCTTTTGTCAGACGAGGAGGCTGGGCTGAATGGCCTTGGCCATGGGATAAGGTTAATCGGAACAGACTCCGCTCTTGCCTGTGACTTCTGCAAAGAGAGAAGTGAATCCATTTTTGGCTTCATTTCCCTGCTGCATAGCAAAGTGTCTGCTGCTGTACAGTAGGTACTTAATTTGTCAATTGTTTGTCAATTGGTTTTTTAATCTCTCTTACCTAGTACTTGCCAATGATAGTATGATCGATAAACAATGTGTTTTCTAATTAATTTTATCAATTAAAAAAAGAAAAAATCAATCCAAATATAATCATAGGTAGAAAGTGAGGGTTAATAGCTTAAACTACCTGTGGCCAGAATAGATCTCATGATCATGGAATCCTAGATTTAGAATTATAAGGGACCATAGAGACCATCCAGTCCAACCCCCTCAATACAATCAAGAGGTCCACGGAATGTGACTTTCCCAAGGTCACTTAAAAAGTTATTGATATCTTTTGTTTTTATAGATACAAGTACTAGGCATGTCTAGGGGACTCTCATGGGAGGAAAATGTCTCTATTGATGCAGGTTAGCACCTTCTCTGCAACATGGAGACTTCTTAGAGAATTGGCTCCAGCAATTGAGAGTTGAAGTGATTTGTCCATAGCCAGTATATGGCAAAGGTGGGACTTGAACTCAGCACCTTTGGAGCTCTAGATAGTGCTCTTTCTACTAGAGCCTTCCCTCCTGATTTTTTTACTTTTTTGAGGTACCACCGTCATTTCAGCCACTGTTTCCCAGATTCAGCAGCTTTATTAACCTTTAACCTTTCCCTCTCTCTCAGTCCCATATCTAATCTAATGGGCAAGTCACTTTACGCTGTTTGACTCAGTTTCCTCATCTGTAAAATAAGCTGGAAAAGGACATCGCAGACCACTCTAGTACATTTGCTGAGAAAACCCCAAATGGGGGCACAAAGGTTGGACACAGCTGAACAAGAGCTTTCCTAATCACTTGTCAATTCTTACTCTGCAGCTGTGTCTCCTTCCATTCCCACAGCTGGAATCCTATTTGGGTATCCTCACCTCTTGCCTGGACTATTGTGATAGCTTCTTACTGGTCTTGCTGATTCCTGTGTCTCCTCTACATAACCTAGCCTCCACACACCTGCCAGACTGATGATCCTAAACCACCATATCAATCCTTTACTCAAAATCCTTAGGATCTCCCTATGGTTCAAATAAAGTACACATTTCTTATACTAACATTTAAAACCTTTTACAATCTGCCTCATCAATCATTTCATGAACTCATTTGTTCCAGTGAAATCAGCCCACTGGCTTTTCTTTGTACATGGTATTTTATCTCCTTCCTCCACATCTTTGCAAAGGTGATTCTCCATATCTGGAATGCACTCCCTCCTCATCTCCACCTCTTAGAATTCCTACCTTCTATACAAGCCTCTTTTTAGGTAGCTGCTCTTACATAAGGCATTTCTGATCCCCAAGTAGTTAGCTTCTATCCTTCTCTTTCTCTTCTCTCTCTCTCTCTGTCTCTCTCTGTCTCCCTCTCTGTCTATCTCTGTCTCTCCGTCTCTCTCTGTCTCCCTCTCTCTCTGTCTCTGTCCCTCTCTGTCTCTCTGTCTCTCTCTGTCTCTGTCTCTCTCTGTCTCTGTCTTTGTCTCTGTCTCTCTCTCTTTCTCCTCTCTCTGTCTCTCTATCTCTCTCTGTCTCTCTCTCTATCTCTGTCTTTCTGTCTCTGTCTATCTCTCTGTCCCTCTCTGTCTCCCTCTCTCTCTGTCTCTTTCTCTCCCCCCTCCTCTTCCCCCCCCTCCTGCCTCCTCTTCCTCCCTCTTTCTTCCTCTGACATTTTCTACCTATGTAACCAGGGGGAAGTTGCTTCACCTTTCTGAGCCTCAGTTTCCTGATCTATAAAACAAGAATTAGCATACTCCCCCTGCCTACCATACAGAAGTAATGAAAGGAAAATTGTTTTGTTTAACATAGTTATAGAACTATGAGTTAACTCAATTTTTACAATGGTGTGTTCGGCATTGGATGTTGGAGTGATCAAATCTCCTCCATTTAGAATCACCTGCAACTCCCAACATCCTTGGTAAATCCCAGGTAAATATTTGTTTCATGCACACCCTTGTTCCATATCCCAAGATCAAATGCCTTCTATGTGCTAAGCACTGAATAGTGATATAGTCCCTGGCTGCCAAGGAGCTCACACTCAAACTGGAAGAGACAACACATATGAGAAACATTTCAGCCATGGTGTGGATGGCAAGGCTAAGTCGAAGGAGGACCTCAGTCGAGTGACCAACAAGGCCTAACACCCTGAGGAGGCACTAACGGGTCTGGTAGTACTGCCTGAGGGTCCAGGAGGTATAAAGAAGGGCAAAGGGACTTCTCAAGAAGAACTTAGAATGCAGTGACCTGAAGATTCGTTCCTTCCTTCCTTCCTTCCTTCCTTGCTTCCTTCCTTCCTTGCTTCCTTCCTTCCTTCCTTCCTTCCTTCCTTCCTTCCTTCCTTCCTTCCTTCCTTCTTTCCTTCCTTCTTCCTTCCTTTTTTCTCTCCCCTTCTTTCTTCTTTCCTTCTTCCTTTCATTCATCATCTATCAGGATAGTATAGTGAAAAGTTCAATGGGTTCATGATAGGATCTTGGTTCAGTTCTTGGCTTTGGTTCTTACTGTGTGTGTGTGTGTGTGTGTGTGTGTGTGTGTGTGTGTGTGTGTGTGTGTGTGTGAGACTTTGGGCAAGTCACTTAATCTCTCTGTGCCTCAGTTTCCTCATCTGTAAAATGAGAAGGTTGGATTAGATGATGCCTAAGGTCCCTTTTATCTCTACACCTCCCTCCAGATTCTAGCGTCTTCCCATCTAAGGTTACCTTCCATATATACTCATTGAATGTAAGCTAATTTAAGGTAGGGGCCCCTTTTTGCCTTTTCTTAGCATATCTTAGGTTTAGCACAGTGGCTGGCACACAGTAAATTCTCAATACACGCTTGTTAATTCACCAATAATTCCGTAGCTGTTGATTCATCATTGACCCTTTAATTCTAAGATCTACCATCCTAAGTATCAGAGACAAGCTTTTAGCTCAGATCTCTTTACTACAGATCCTAATTATCATCTTTACTACAAGTCTGGCACTAGGGTTAGCAGACTTGAAGGTTCGAAAGGATTTCCCAGTCCCTCAGTTATACTATTGCCTGTTTTTTCTTCTTCAGATTTGAGTGGGACAAGTGAAAATATTCTCATAAAGTAAAGGAGGCAGTCACTAAACTTGAGCTAGGCTTTAGTCTTGATAGGCCCAAATTTTATTTTTCTGTAATGGGTCTGCCAGGTGCCTGTCTTTGGTAAACAAGAAAAGCAATAAGTGATCTATAAATTGCCTACTTTCGCAACAAATAATATGCCTGCCAGGTGTTTCTGCAAATTGTCTGCTTTTTGGTAAACAAAGAAAAAACATGTAATCTGTGATAAGCTTACTTCTGATAAATAATTTTGTATTGGATAGAAGGATTGCAAAGGACCAATGGGAATGAAGGTCTGGTTACTGGGGAGGGGATTTGGGTTTTTTGGGTGGTTCTAGAATTGTTTGTGCAAGGGTATAAAACTGCTTGTTTGATTTTGTACTTTGCCTCCCTAAGGTGGTGTATGTTTTGGGTAGGTGACACCCACCTCTTACGAGACTTGTATAGGAATAAATAACTTCTGTTTCTACCTGGAGAAACCTCTGTTTTATTTGGGGAAGGGTCTTTGGGGTCTTTATCTCACACAGATTCAGTCTGTTTCCTAGGAAATACATCCTTGACCAGCACCATATGTTTCTGGTGAGCCAGTTTCCTGGCAGTCTCCCCTACATTATTTATTTATCTTCATCAATGCCTCCCTGTTCTTCTAGCCTAGTTTTCTGGTCCCATCAACCTCAGTTAACTCTTATCCTTCACTTCCCTTTGGATTCAGCTCAAGACTCACCACCTCCAGGAAGCCATCCCATAGTAACCCTTTCTAACCCTATTCCCTTAGAGAGTACATCCTCAGATTTCATATATGCACTTGAATTTGTTGGCGTGTTGTTTTGTGAAATCTTTCTTTTTTTTGATCTCTCCACCTAGACTGCTCAAGATCAGGCACTCTCTACCTATGTGCTCTGCATCCATCCAGAACACCTAGAAAATTCTCTATACACTGGATTTTCTGCCAATATTATTGACCGGTGATCTTATGTCTTTTTTTGGTTGTTGTTCAGTTAAATAGCTCTTTACTTGGTCTTGATGACTCATGGCCTGTCTAGTCCCTCTGGATCTAAGAAACTTCCATCCTTTCAAAAATAGCTGATAGAAAGTTGAGAGAAAAAATAATTAGCCAAGGGAGGTAAAAAATGATCTATAAATTGTTAGGCATTCTTACTAAGTTGTCCCCTTGAGAATTCTAATTACCATAAATACCAGGGTATTAGAACATGAGGGAGATATAAAAGCAAGACAAACTGAGAATCAACAACAAGAAAAAATACTCTTTGGCGGTCTCAGATGTGCTTCCTTCCTCTGTAGGGAGTGGGCCTAAGTTGGTTTCATCTATTAACTTTTCTGTCTCCCACTCAGACTACATTAACATCTATCTAAGTGGAGATAGTCTTTCTATAGGGTGGTCAGAGCTGGGCTCATCCCATAGATGGATGGTACCATGCTGGGCAGCCTCTGACAGCAGTAGGGAGATGCTGGAAAGAAAGAACTTTCTGTTTGGTCCTGAATCCTTTCTCCTGAAGGGAAGACAGGAAGAAGAGGCAGGTTTGAATCCAGCAGCATACTCTTACTATCTGTGTGATTTCAGGCAAGTCACGTAAGGTCTAAGATTCCTAATTTGTTAAAATGAAGCTATTATAAGGTCATTTTAACAGGGTTATTATGAAATTCAAATGAAATAATGAATGCAAAACACTTTTCAAACCCCAAAGGCATAAATGTCAACAGTTATTCTGGTGGGACTCCCTTAAATGGACCTCTGGACTTATTGATGTAGTCAGTCCCTTTGATGGTGTACATTGTAACCCACTCATGCCTTCTGATTCTAAATCTTATCCATGTTATCCCATAACTCCTCCACTAGGGGTTGACTCAGTAGACTGAAGGCCTTCCTATTGATTTCTAGGTCATTCAGTGTGTGTGTGTGTGTGTGTGTGTGTGTGTGTGTGTGTGTGTGTGTGTGTGTGTGTGTCCTGTGTACCAATAGAGGACACAGGCTATCTATCAAGTATCCCTTGTTTTCCCTAGGCAGGTGTGCAACACCTAGGAAGAGAAAGGGAAATCTAAATCTTACAAATAAACCCAGAAGCCTCAAGATTAGTAGGTCTTAGACCAGCTGGACCTGAGGTTCAAAATGAATTTGGGATGAATGGCACCACTTTTCAAGTTGTCTAAGATGAGAGGGTTGAGCTAGATAACTATTGAGTTCTCTTTTGTACGACATCTATGATTCTACCATGAATTTTTCCTTAAGAGATGGATGTAACTGTCTTAAGTGGCTACTGATTTTAATACAAGACCTTTCTGAGTCAGAAAGTTGAAACCTGGGAAATTGCTTTGAGAGGTTGCCCACCTGCTGCTCTCTTGGATTGAGACTGGGGCTGACCTTGGTAAAGATGGGCCATGAGGTTTGTCTGTGTCATATATGGTAAGTACTGCTAAGTGTTTGCTGCAAGGTTTGCCTGGATGAAGTTGGAGCATCATGTGTAGCTAAGAAAATCCATCCCAGTTTACAGTTTTTATTAGGCACAAACCTAGTGAGTGTCAAGGGTGTTCACTAGGGATAGAAAGAGCATTTTGCTTCGTAAATCCGGGGGCAGGAACTATCAACCTCCGCTTGCCCAGATGACCCCAGCTTGGCCCTGTTTGCAGTGAATCAGGAATGAAAGGATTCCCTTTGGCCTTACCCCACTGCACAGTCCACTTGTCCTCTTCCTCTCCCTGGAGTCTAAATCAGCTTCAATTTCTGTGTCTGGCAGCTGAGACATCTGCTGGGTTTTCTACTGGGATTTACCATCCAGCTGAGTCTCTGTGACATTCCAATAAAGGCAGAAATCTTAAAGGGAAAAAGAACTTTGAAAAAAACAAGCCCCAGCAAGAACAACAGCAATGAAAACTCAGTAAATGTGAGAATGGGTGAAGATGTTGATGTTCTTCTGTGGATACTTTGCTGACCCATTTAGCTTCCAGCTGCTGTCTGAGCTGCTACCACATTTTAGTCTTCTTTGCTGTTGTTGGTCTAATTTCTTGGGAAGTTAAACTGAAGGGTTTCTTTAGAATTAATTTTAAATTAATTATTAAGATCATCACAAATATATTTCCTCTTCCTTTCAACCCTCTTCCCCCACTACTGGGAAAAAAAATCTCTTTTCTCAAAGAAAATGTGCACAACCGAACAGAACAAATTCCTGTACTGGCTGTGTCTAAACATGTGTCTCCTTCTTTATACCGAGTCCTTCACCTCTCTGTCACAAAGTAGGCAGAATTCTTTATCACCAGTCCTATGAAATTATGGCTGATCAGAATTCTTAAGTGGTTTAGAACTGTTCATCTTTATAATGCTGTAATAGAAATTGTTCTCCTGGTTCTGTTCACTTCACTTTGCATTATCAGTTGATACAAGTTTTTTCTTTTCCTGATACTCTTTCATTTCTTATCTTGCAATAAAGCTTATTTATAATTACTCCCTACTATCTCTGCTCTGTTGGCATGGGAAGGAACAGGAAGCAAGCAAGCCATGGTTCTAATGTTTCATGTGGTTCCCCTCCACAAAGCTTAAGAAGGTGGTCCCACCACCAGAGTTTAATTTTTTGTTCTTGCTTTTTTTTGTGTGTGTGTGTGTGTGTGTGTGTGTGTGTGTGTGTGTGTGTGTGTTAAGTGTCTGAGGCCGGATTTGAACTCAGGTACTCCTGACTCCAGGGCCGGTGCTTTATTCACTGCGCCACCTAGCTGCCCCACACCACCAGAGTTTAAATAGGAAAAGAACCAAGACTGAGGAAAAGGATCTACCCTAGGCCAGGTGTGGCAGAGGATATGGCAGTAAGATACTGGATGCCAGAGGGGAGGAAATATTGACTGTGGAAAGGGTCCCTTTCCCTGGACTTGATATCAGTGGTTCTCAACCTGTTTAATTTGTAACGATGAAAATACATCCTGCATATCAGATTCATAACAGTAGCAAAATTACAGTTATGAAGTAGCAATGAAAATAATTTTATGGTTGGGGGTCACTACAACATGAAGAACTGTATTAGAAGGTTGCAGCATTAGGAAGGTTGAGAACCACTGTGATAAATGTATGACTCTGCTCCTCTCTCAGTGATGAGCATGTAATGAAATATGATTGGGGTCCTATACATTATATATATGATATATAAATTATATATAAAAAGTTGTATTCACACAGAAGGTTCATGTGTCGGGAGTAGCTACAGAATGTCAAGACTGCCAACATGGCTGCCACGACCACTAATTAGACCATACTTTGAGGAAATGTAGGTAAGGTGGGCCTTTGAGATCTGAGATCCCCTTGGATATCACTGAAAATCTTCTTTAGACCTTTCTAATTCACTAACAAAATATTAGTGAGTAGCATCACTTTCTTTGCTTGTGTTTTATCTGCCTACTTGATTGACAGCTCTGTGAGAGTTGGGGATGTATCTTGTCTGAACCTTGTATCCTCTCCCCTCACTTTGTCAAAAGTAGGAATCCACACATTAGGTACTTAAACAATGTTTATTACTGGCATTGAGTTCTATCCAATGGTGTTTGGTGGCTAAACCCTCTCTAACCAAATTGAAAATATTTGTTTTTTTCCCAGGTCAGCTGCTTGAGTTCTAGATAGGGAGCAGGGTTTTACTTATTAATATTCCTGGGAGAACAGGGTTCCTTTTCCATTCTTATTTTATGTGTTTAGTTAGCTCTGGACAGAACCAGGAATAGATTCTTTTCTGGTCCACTGAGCAATTGTTGACAATTGTTAATGAGATCAGACCTCAGATTACTCTGTAGACTTATAACTGACAGTGTTCCCTACGAGGCCCAGCCCAATGTCCTTGTAGCAAGCATGGGCAGAGTGGGAGGAATGATTGGGGAAGAAGCTGTGTCTGGTCTACATTATTTAATTCTTGTTTCTGATTCTCCAAGTTGGGTATCATTTCTACCTGAGAGAAGCAGATAATCTGTGGCATAGTTGAGAAAACAGTGACTTTGACTTTGAGGAGCTGGGTTCAGATTTTGGATTTGATACTCTCTATGGGAACAAGCCCAAGCCTCAGTTTTCTCATCTCCAAAAAGGGGGGGGGTGTTGTATTAGATGGCCTTGAAGGACCTCTGCTAAAACCTGACTCTATGTGGAGGGGGTGAACTCCACAGAAAATCTGCAAAGAATCATGCTCCTTTTGGGGAGTGGTGAGGATGTTTTAGAAGAGAAGGACTTATTTCTTACAGTAATTTAGACATTTCCCCGGGGAATGGAAAGAAAATCCATTTCTCACAGTTTCATTTTCCAGACGTTATTAAGACCCACCACCCCATATCTCTAAGGAACCACTTAATCTTGGATCAGTCTCTGTCATCTCCAGCTCCTGCTGGCAGTAGGAAGGTTCAAATTCATTCAGTACTGGTGTATGGTATTTACTTCTATCTGTCACATAACACCAACATTAATTATTTCTTGGGGAAGAGAGAGAGGGACAGGTGTGAGAGAGAGAGAGAGAGAGAGAGGGAGAGAGGGAGAGGGAGAAGGAGACAGAGAGGGAGAAGGAGACAGAGACAGAGAGAGAGATGGTTCCTAGGCTTGGCCTTACAAGTGCCAACTGTGTTAGCTTGCTGGGTAGCTTGGGTGGGTGTGGGGGGTGCTGATTACTATCAGTCCCATTATTACCCTTTGACATAGGCATCTCAGGACCTTGTTTTGAGTGTTAATAGAATAGACTGTATTACTTGATTCCTTGAATTTTCTAATGATTAGTCAGACAAAGAGGTTTGATTCAAGTAAGGCAGACCTTCAAATTTCTTTAGCTCTCTGATTTAGAATGAGAAAGGACTCTCTAGAATAGACCAATGGTGTCAAACTCAGAAACAGGCCATTAAACTTTACCTAAGGATCCCAGTGGGACCATGTTGACTTTGTTGTTGTTGCTCAGTCAGTTCATTTGTGTCTGACTCTTCATGACCCCATGGGCCATAGCTGCCCATGTGGTTTTCTTGGCAAAGAGACTGGAGTAGTTTGCTCTTTCCAGTGGATTAAGGCAAAACAGAGATGAGATGATTTGCCCAAGGTCACACAGCTACTAAGTGAGGTCAGACCTGAATTCAGGTTTAGTGTTCTCTCTACTGAACCATCTAGCTGCCACCATATCGACTTGTAAATTATTTACATTTTATTGTATTTTGACTAATTTTAAAAAAATTTATTTCTTATTTGTTTTCTTGTTTACATTATCCATTTTCATTACATTTTTGAATTACACATTTTCTCCCCATCTTGCCCCTGCCCCAACCCTAAAACAGCAATCCCACTGTAAAGCCCCTC
>CM053597.1:235205940-235239415 GCA_028646575.1 Pseudocheirus occidentalis | reverse complement strand
GGGGGGTGTTGCAGCCCCCCCCCCCCCAGTTTTGGCTTGCTGAGAGCACACCCCAGGACCACCACCCAAGACCACAATCTGGATCCAGGCCGCTCAACCCAAGAGCACTTGGCCCTGATCAATTGACTCAGCTCCCCCGGGGTCCTCAGGCTAGGGGCTCTGAAGCAGCCCAGTGGGCAGCTGCCTGTTACAGCAATTCTTGCCCTTCCCCCCACTGCTTCATTGCCCTGGGGGCAGATTGGCCAAACTGCTTTTCCTCCCCTAAAGTAAGTTTCAAAATTTCACTTTCACTGACCTTCTGTAATTCTGGCTTGCTAGATATGAAGATCCCTCCAGGTGCAATAGATCTTCTCTGAAGTAGATGCATGCTGTGGGTTGGGAGGCTGGGCTCCTCCTGACCACCCTGAGGACTGGCTGGGGTTTCAGTTTTCAGGCTGGGCTGTCCACAGCTACCGGTCTGCCAGCGTGCTGGCTGAGCCCCTCCTGCGGAGCTAACTTTCTCTAATCCTTGTTTTTCATGCCTTACTATATGTGGAGTTTGGTGGAGGTGAGGTAGATCTTCCCTCTTGTAGACTGCTGAGCTGCCTTCTGTGAGAGATGTGTTTTCTGCATTTTTGTGAGTCTGAGAGTCCTAGACTTTGTCTGGGGTCATATTTTATGGGTATTTTGGGTGGCTGGGTGGGAGCTGCGGATCCTTGATGCTTCTACGCTGCCATCTTGGCTCCACCTCTCAAAAATCAGTGATTAAAAATGATAAAGGATAAAAGATTAAAAATTATTTAGTGATTAAATAACCTAATCTTAAAGAATGAACGGATTAAAGATTAAGCCATAGAAACAATAATTTTATTTAGAAGAATGATAATAATGAGACAACATTTCAAAACTTATGAGATACAGCAAAAATCCATAATCAGAGAAAAATTTATATCTCAATGCTTTCATCAATAAAATAAAGGGCAGAAAGATAAATTTAGTATACAATGAAAAAAAGCCTAGAAATAAAAAAAATTAAAAATCCCCAATTAAATACTAAATTGGAAATCCTGAAAACTAAAGGTGAGATTATTAGAATTGAATGTAAGAAAACCACTGAATTAGTAAATAAAACTAGGAGGTTTTTTATCCAATAAAATAGATAAACCATAGGTTAACATGATTTTTAAAAAGAGAGAAGAAACCCCAGTCAGTAGTATAAAAAATGAAAAGGGTGAATACACCACTAATGAAGATGAAATCAAAGCAATTAATAAGAGATATTTTGCTTAATTTTATGCCAATAAATTTAATAGTTTAAGTGAAATGGAAGTATACTTACAGAAACATAAATTGGCCAGATTAACAGAAGAAGAAACAGAGTATCTAAATTAACACATTATATCAAAAGAAATTGAGCAGGTCATAAATGAGCTTCCCAAGAAAAAAGTATCAGAACTTGCTGGATTTACAAGTTAATTCTGTCATTTAAAGATCAACTAATTCCAATATTAAATAAATTATTTGGGATAATCGACAAAGAAGGAGATCTACTAATTTTCTTTTATGTAAGATATATGGTGCTTATACCTAAAGCAAGAAGAACAAAAACAGAAAAAGAAAATTATAGACCAATTTCACTAATGAATATTGATGCAAAAATCCTACACAAAACACTAACTAGGGTACTACAATATATCACAAAGATTATATGTTGTAGTCGAGTGGGATTTATACCATAAATGATGGCTAGTTCAATATTGACATGACTGATTATATAAATAACAAAAATAACACAAATCATATGATTATATCAATAGATGCACAGAAATCTTTTTGACAAAATACAACATTCACTCCTATTAAAAACACTTGAGGATCTAGGTAGAGATGGCTTTTTCCTTAAAATGATAAGAAGCATCTACCTAAAATCATTAACAATCATGATCTATAGTAGGAACAACCTAGAAGGCTTCTCAATAAGATCAGAAGTGAAACAAAGATGCTAATTATACCATTGTTATTCAGTATTGTACTAGAAACGGCAGCAATAGCAATAACAGGAGGAAAAAAATGGAAGGAAACAGAATGGGCAATGAGGAAACAAAACTCTCACTCTTTGCAGATCATATGAGGGTATATTTAGAAAATCCTAGAGATTCAACTAATTTAAATTCAACTCATTTAACAATAATCTAAGCAAAGTAGCAGGATAGAAAATAAAGTCAAATAAATTATCAGCATTTCTATATATCATGAACAAAGAAGAGATAATAATACATATGTCATTTCAAATAACTCTGGACAATATAAAATACCTGGGATTATGCCTGCCAAGACAAACCTAGGAACTTTATGAACATAATTATAAAATAATTTTTATACAAATAAAGTCAGATTTAAACAATTGGGTAAATATTAATTGTTCATTGGTAGGGTGAGCCAATATAATAAAAATGATGATTCTCCCTAAATTAATCTACTTTTCCCCTCACTCCCAGAAAGAAAAACATGAATATTACAAATGAAAGCAACAGCAACAATGAAAAATCCCCGAGACAATCCCTTGGTTTGTATTGATAGAGATCTTTTAAATTTTCTCTTTGTTGTTATTCAATTGTTTCTGCCTCTCTGTGACCCCATTTGGGGTTTTATTGGCAAAGATATTGGAATGGTTTGCCTTTTTCTTTTCCAGCTCACTTTACAAATGAAGAAACTGAGGCAACGTTAATTGACCTGCCCAGGGTCACACAGCTAGTAAGTGTCTGAGGCCACATTTGAACTCAGATCTTCCTGACTCTAGGCCCCGCTCTCTATCTACTCTTAAACAAGTTTAAATATAAAGCATAAGGAAAGCTAATGATTCAATTTCCTAAGAGACATGCATTACTTGTAGTTATTAAAATAGTGTCTTCTAAGTATTATATCAATCAATTTCCCTTGCTTTCCTTTTATATAACTTTATGTTTTGTTATTTGCATGATTTTTGTTTGAAAATTTTTATTAGAATAGAAATTATATATGTATAAATATTTCCTTATTTCTTTTTAGTTAAAAATGTATCAGCAGCTCCTTTTTTTTTTCTCAAATCATTGACCTTGAATTACTCAGATTGAGCTCTGCCTGTTCCTGTTGTTTGAGAAAGGCTTTGGGTTTATAAATTAAATGCTCATCTAAAACAAATCATCTTCCTACCATTGGGCCTGTGGGAATACTAGAATGTCTTTTTTATAGACTCAGACCGAAGTTAAATTTTAAATCTGACCTCTGATCACAAGGATCTAGTGATCCTTGCATACACTGGATGTTTGAAAGGGGAAAGGATTGGATAAATTTATAGGAAGCTCATAGATCACTACGGAAACAAGCTTTCTTCCTTTTTAGAAAGAAATGCCAAAGCCTTACCTCCTGAATTCTGTGGACTTTGGGGGCCTTGTACCCTTGCAATTTGCACTTATACTGATAGAGTTCATTAGAAGATTCAGAACCAGCATGTAACCCCTCTCCAACTCCTGAAAGAAGAGTCCCCATCTTTGAAGAGTTCTGGGCCTCCTTGGTCAGGAACATTGCTACTGACTGATAAAGATCAAAGATCAGCCAACTGTACCTCAACATTTCACCAACACCCACATTTTTTAGTTATAAAGAATATCATATAAAATTATTGAGAGACATTATCATATGAGGGAAAGAATGTTGGCTTCATTATCAGGAAAGGAGAGTTCCAATCCTGATTTGAGCTTTGGAATATAGATTTAGATTTTGAAGAGATCACAGAGGTCTTCTAGCCCCTCATTTTGGCAAGTGGGAAAACTGAGGCTCAGGGTTAGGTATTTATTGTTTAAGGTCACACAGGTCTTAAGTGTCAGAAGTAGCATTTGAATACAGATCCTTCTGACTTCATTTCTCTGTTAAGTTCCTAGATTTAAAGCTAGCATGGCATTTAGAAGCCGCTTAGTGCCAATCCCTCGGTTTTGTAGGCAAAGGAACTGAAGCCCTGAGAGTTAAGTGACTTGCCCAAGGTCACAGGTGGTAAGTAGTAGAGCTATATTTCAAACTAGGTTCTGTGACTCCAAGTCCTGTGCTATTTCCCCTGTTCCACTCTAATTGTGTGACATTGGGGAAATCACCTCTCTAACATCATTTTCCTTATTTATAAAAAGTAGATAATATGGACATATAATATTTAGACTGCCTACCTCACAGCATCATTGTCAGGAAAGTAAACCCTTTGGAGTTCTATTCTAAGGGGAACATCATATTTCTTTTCCTCTTTGCAAGTTGTAGCTGCTGCACTGTTTATAGTGACATAGCATTGCAGAGTTGTAAAAGATCTCACAGATCACTTATTCTAAACCAGAGGTCCCCAAACTTATTTGGCCTACTGCCTCCTTTAAAAAAAATTACTCAGTGCTTCCCTGGAAATCTACTTTCTTTAAGCCTCTAATTTTTGAAATTTGCATAATTAAAAATATGTATTTATTTTTTAAAATGACACATCTTAAATTTAATAATTTATTGTAAATTTGTTTTTTCCTGCATTGAAATTTTGATGATGTGATATTATATCATGTAACCATATAGTGTATTAAAACAAATCATTGCATGCACATATTCCTGGAGATGTATACTGGACTTCCTGACAACACACAAGATGCTTTTGCCTGCCAACACTTGCTTGTTAAGACCTGTTGGTGAACTTGACTACTGCTCAGTTATAACTTGCATTTTGTGTGTTCATTTGGAAAATAATGTCATCATTATGACTTTAATTCTGTTACAACAATAGTTGAAACATGTATGAATGGTTTTTAAAAAATTTTCTCCCTTCTTTCCTTATGCTTCCACGACCCCCTTATTTTTATTCAAAGATCCCCAATTGCACCTGAGGCCACTACCAAACCCCTGGATTGTTCCAGCACCCCTGAGGAGGTGATATCACTCACTTTGGGAACCTATATTTAAACTATATCTTAACAAGAGGCCCCTCCATAGGTTTGCCAAAGAGAGATCTTCCATTAGTACGGATGTGCCCAGTTGAGCCTTCAGAAGAGGTAAAAAAAAAAAAAAGAAAGAAAGAAAGAAAGAAAGAGATATTGAAATGTAAAAGGGAAGTGTTTTCACAGGTAAAAGAAACATTATTCGGCTTAAAAAGCATCTGAATTTTGAATAGCTCAGCTGCATATTAAAGGACCAGCAAAGACAATGAATTTACTCCCGGTGAAGACTTCTTTGGTACCTTTGTCCCCTCATTTGCACAACAGTCCCCAAGAAGAATCTGAAAAGTATATCAGTTCATCACCTAAGCAAAGGTACTGTCCCTGACTGACAGAATTAATTCTGAATCAGGAAGAGTTATCAGATAGAAGAGGATCAACAACTCTTGCCTTTCTGCCAACCAGAGCCGAATCCTTGAGCAAGTTAAAGAGGAGAAACTTTTGTCAGTTTCTTTGCTGAAAGAGAAAAGTAGCATTCCAGATTTTTTTAGAAGCACTGAAATACTTTTGACGAAAAGAGTGTAGCAACATCCAACTAAACCAGAGGCTGAAGGTGATGAAGACTACAGATGTCCATTGAAGAACTCAAGAGTAAACCAAGGAGTCCAATGGATTGGTCTGTCCAAAGAAATACCTGCAAAGATCCCAATGGCTAAATGATCTGCTCAGCTCAGTCCAAGGAGCTACATGGAGCCCTAAAGTCTAGAAATTTGCCTGGTCCCATCAATCACCAGCTGTGCAGTAGCCAAATGCCCTGAACATCCTATCCCAGCATCAACCAAGTTTGCCAGGTTTAGCCCAAAAGTAATCAATCCACAGCTAAGTGGCCTGTATGACTCAGTCTCATGGTATACTATTCCATCTGGATTGAGCAGTCGGATGTTTTGCCCTGGAAGAAGGCAGATCAGCTGGACAGTGGTTTGAGTCAAAACATCACTGACACTATTCCTCACAGTGAATTTCATGAGATTTCTCCAGAGAAACAAAGGACACTGAGGCTCTTCAGTTCCAGAGTTGTGAATTGCCTTGGGTACATGTTTCCTACACATGTGCTTTACTATCATTACATATTAAGTTTGTGAGCACTCTTATCCATATAGAGTCTCTGTGTATTTGAGGTAAATGTGTTCCAGGTTTTTTGGAGGGTAGGATGAGGTGGGGGGGGGGATGTTTTTGTAACTCTTCTTGCTATGCCATTTTAGTCAATGCCTTTGGGGGGGGGAAACCAATTTGAATCTATTGGCTGATTGTTAATGGGAAGCACACCAGTGGGGACTCATTGTTAATGGGAAGCACACCAGTGGGGACTCATGAGCTAAAATATTAGTATGATATTATTTTTACCCTATAAGCCCAAGGCAGTAAGTAGCTCCCCCTCTGGGGAATCTACCCTGTCATTCTAAATTGGAAGACTGAACTCTGAGAGGGTGTTATCTGTCTCTCTGCATTCCTAGCTTTACCCTAAGCTAGTGAATCACAATTTGGAGGTAGAAAATACTTGTTCACACACCGATTCCTCCACCTTTCTGAGTTAAAGCAAATCTGTTCTGTTGTTTGGGACCTTTTTTCCTCATCTTAGAAATGAGTAGGTTGGACAAGGTGGTCTTGAAGGTCCCTTTGAGATCTGAATCAATTTTGTTTCCTTTTGTTGTTTGACCTATTCTTTGCTCCAGCACCATAGCCTCTTCATACCTTTTCTTTCAATATTCAGAGAGCATTTCCTCATGTCCTCCTATCCATTCTCTTGAAAGACCCATACCTTTCCAAGGATCTTTTGTTCTTTCAGTTTCCTTTTAATGAGATTTAGACAATTTCCTTGATGTACTTTTTTGCTGACTTGGCCCTTTCTCCCTCCCTCTTTCCCTTCCTTTTTCTTCCCTCTCTTCCTTTCTCCTTTCTCCTCTTTCTCCTTTCTCTTCTTTCTCCTTTCTCATTTTTCCTTTTCCCTTTCCCTCTCCCCTTCATTTTCCCTTTCCCCTCCTTCTATGGAGCATCTGTTTCTTTCTACCAGGTTCTGTGTGATAATACATGGTCATGTTTTATAGCTTTCCAGTAACAAAAAGATGTAGCAACTTGGAAGCATCTCTACTTCTTTGCAGAAGTACATCACTGTTCAGTATATGCTAGGATATCAAAGCCCTGTGGAGTTAAGAAGAGAGTGAGGGTGGAGGAAATGGAGATTCCCTTTGAAGAAAACCACAACTTTTCTGGAGAAGGCTGCCATGCTTTAGTGTTTTGGAAATCTCAGGATTAATGGGCTTCCACCTTCTCCACTCACTCTTCTACTGAGGTTGCAGCTTTCATTTCACTGTAATTAAACAGAAAGTCAAATGCTTTTTAAGCAACTGCTGTAAACATTTTGTGGTCAGAAAATTCTTTGAGGCAGCTTGGAGTAGAGAGATGATTGCTGGATCTGGAGTAGGAAAGATGTGGGTCTGAATGCCAGGCCTGATACTTAGTACCTGTATGGTCTCCAGCAAGTCATGATACCCCTGAGCCTCAGTTTCTTTATTTGTAAAACAAGAATATATAGACAGTTCTTGCTTTACATAAATTTGCATTATGCAAATTTGACTTTATGTAAAGAATTTGAAAAGAAATCTGCATTCCAAAACCCACCCATGTTAACTTTACTATACTGTACTATATGCTCTTTCTCTGCACTTGTCTCTTGGCTCCTTCTTCATGGCTCCCCCTCCCCCCCAAACCTAAAAAACCAAACAGACCCAAACACCCTCCAAGTGGAAATAGAGTGGGACCACCACTACAGGATGGAGTGCTAGGTTCCAGAAATGTCTGTAATATCTGTATTTGCAAGGAAGGCAACTTAACTTTTGTTGTAACTCTTCTTGCTAACAATAACCTTAAGGAAACTTTCTTTTCCAAGGAACCTTAAGGAAACTTTCTTTTCCGAGTCAACTTTTCCCTATATGCAGATAAACCTTCCAAAGACGCTTTTGTACTGTTTATTTCTTTTTTTTTTTTTTTTTTTGCTTTTTGGAGGGCCGTTGGGGTTAAGTGACTTGCCCAAGGTCACACGGCTAGTTTTTGTGTTAAGTGTCTGAGGCCGGATTTGAACTCAGATACTCCTGACTCCAGGGCCGATGCTCTATTCACTGCGTCACCTAGCCACCCCATGTACTGTTTATTTCAAAGTAAAGAACATAATATGAGAGACAGTTGGATAAGGACATATCATACCCTGGACTTCTTCTTACAGAAGGTAACCACTTACTAGATTCAGGGGATACCTGAGTTGAAAGCTAGGTGGGTCTACAATATAACCAAAGGAACTTGTACTAGCTTATAACTGGAAATACTGAGCCTATAAAGGAGAGTCAAGCCATACTCTCGATCTTTGTTAGCAGTAGAAATATTATCAACCCCATTTCACAGATGAGTTAACTGAGGCTCTTTTTAAGTGACTTTAAAACCCTGAGTGACTTGTTCATGGTCACAAAGTATAATAATATCTGTGGAAGTATCCAAACTTGCTTCTTCCTCACTTCTCAACTGGTGGTTGTTAGCTGCATGGAGAAGAAACTAGGTCACAGTGACATTTATCATTCCAGATCAAACATTAATTGGTCTGAGCCCTCAGTAAGTGATCATGCCATGACATCCTGAGGTTTGACCTTCCCAGTGTCACATTACTTTGAGAGAGGACCTCATGACTCTCCCTTACCCACAAGGCCTTCTTCCAGCATCTCTTTGCTCCATGTGCTATTCCAGATTTCCATCTGACTAGATTTAATATTATTATTTTTTGCTTTTCTCAACCTGTGTAAAAGCTTACGCCCTTTCCTCTTCTAGTCCCCAACCCCACCCATCCCTTCCCTCCTCCCATCTCTGCCATTATTAAGTGAGGTCAGATGCTTATGGACCCCAGTGAGTCTAATTATCCATGAAAGTAATTAACATTTCTAATAGAAACTGCTACTGCTTATTTTCATCGGGGGTGCAGAAAAGCAATAAGGTAAAGAGTTTCGTAATTAAAGACTCATTATTATATGCTCCCCTTTCCATTCTCCAACTAATAACTCTTTTGCCTGGGAAATGAGAATGCTGAGTTTCGTGGAGATGAACAGGGTCCCTGCTGCAAAGTCTAATATTGGTTTTCTTTCCCCACATCCCCACTCCCACCTTTTCTTTTCTTCATCTATCTTCCTCCTTCTCCTACACCTCAAACTCTTATTTCCAGTCTTCACCCTTCTCTCTTTGAATTGGCCATTCCAGAACGCACAGAATAAATCCTCCACAAATAAGGAGACGGCTGTGACAATGATTTGGTATTTGCTGGGAAACTTTTTGGAACTATACAAAACCAAGTTGATTTTTGATGGCACTTCTTTGGAACACTGAAAAATCGAATGGTTTTCATATAGATAGGAGACATGAGATAGCAATCGAAGAGACAAAGTGCTTCACATTTATCAGGACACTGGAGAGCTCCAGGGGAGCAGGGCAGTCAGCAGGGCAGGAATTATGACCTCCATTTTGTTGTTGGTGTTATTAATATCATTGTTGTTTAGTTGTGTCTGACTCTTTGTGACCTCATGGACAGTAGCACACCAGGACTTCCACTATCTCTCAAAAACTGTTTGTTGTTTCCATGATACTGTCTGTCAGTCTCATCAAAAATGAAGCCTCAGAGGGTAAGGGAGAGAATGAGGAAAAAGAGGAAGAGGAGAAAGAGTAGAAGTCTGAGGAAGAGAACTATCACCATCAATGATCACAATCATTGTTTCCCTTCATAGATTGTGGCCCTTCCATGTTGTGTAAGATCAGAGGTTTCTAACCTTGAGTCCATGAATTTATTTCAAAAGATATTTAGTAACTGTATTTCAATACAGCTGGTTTACTTTGCCATCTTATACATTTTATTTTGTGCATTTAAATATATGATTCTGAGAAACAGTTCCCAGTCTCCTAGGCTTCACCAGACTGTCAAAGAGGTACATTACATGAGAGAAAAAAAAAAAGATTGAGCCCCCAGAGTAGATGGTCCTTAAGAGTTGTTGAGACTGGGGTGGCTAGGTGGCACAGTGAATAGAGCACCGGCCCTGGAGTCAGGAGGACCTGAGTTCAAATCCGGCCTCAGACACTTAACACAAAAACTAGCCGTGTGACCTTGGGCAAGTCACTTAACCCCAACTGCCCTCCAAAGAGCAAAAAAAAAAAAAAGAGTTGTTGAGACTGAAAATGTCATCACCCATTGATTCACCTGGTGATGAATCTCTGAATATAGACTGGCCTTTAGATAAGACCTAACATCCATCACCAGGCCTAGTCTCAGAGCCTTTGGAGATTAATAAAATTTTTGTGCTTCATTGCCAAAGCCTTCTAGAACTCAAGGCCACACCAGAAAAATTGGTCAAGAGACTCCCAAATGTAAAGAAAATGAACCTCTTCGATTCTACTTTGGAGTCAGACTCCTATACCTAGAGAAGATAATTTCCAAGATTGACTCTCCTTGCTCCTTTGAAAAACTCACTCTCCCTGCCCCTATATCTGTCTCTATTTCTGTCTCTGTCTGTCTGTCTGTCTGTCTCTCTCTCTCTCACACACACACACACAAATTTCCTTGAAAACAGGGATTACAGGAGACAATTAGGTGGTACAGTGAATAGAGCACTGGCCCTGGAGTTGGGAGGACCTGAGTTCAAATCCAGCCTCAGACACTTAACACAAAACTAGCCCTGTGACCTTGGGCAAGTCACTTAACCCCAATTGCCCTACCTTCCCTTCAAAAAGCAAAAAAATAAATGGGGGGGGGCGGGTAGGGCCCTGGAGTCGGGAGGACCTGAGTTCAAATCCAGCCTCAGACACTTAACACAAAACTAGCCATGTGACCTTGGGCAAATCACTTAACCCCAATTGCCCTACCTTCCCCCCTCCAAAAAAGAAAAAAAGAAGAAAGAAAAAAAAAGAAAACAGGAATTACAAATACAAAGACAGAAAAAGATCAGACTACCTGTTACTAACATTTCAAGGAAATGTTAGCACAAAAGCATTCAAGTCTGTCCAAATTAAACTTTGTAGAGAGGATTAGTTTATAATATGGAACTCTGAAAACCCATTTTTATGATGAGGATTGAGTGAGATTATACCTTTTCTCAAATCCCAAATTTCAAACACCAAGCCTTGAGGCTATGTACTCTAAGTGATGAAATCTCAGTGCCCTGCTGAGGTTGGTAGGTCTACAGATGACACACAGGTATTGTTTTTAGCTAGAGAGAAGAGAAATGAAAGAATCAAGAGGAAGAGATGAAGAGAAGCGGGTACGTACATTCCCAAATACAATAGCTGTGAGAAAGAAAGAGAGAAAAAGAGAGAGAGAGAGAGAGAGGCAAAGAGAGGCAAAGAGAGAGAGAGAGAGAGAGAGAGAGAGAGAGAGAGAGAGAGAGAGAGAGAGAGAGAGAGAGAGATGCAGAGACAAGAAGGAACAAAGGGGCATCTCCAAAAGGTGAAACTCTAAGTAGAGAAGTCAACCTTTTTTAGTGTTCTAATTCGAAGGAGAGAAGACACAAAAAGGAGTGCATCTTTGATATCACTGCTAGCAGTTGATGTGGAGTGGAAGACCAGAGCTGAGGCTGCTCATTGCCTATGAATTCCAACAGCTTAACTTGAACCATGGCTCTAGAGAGATAGTATGCTTGCACGTTCTGGATGCTAGAGAATTAGCATTGGTGTCCTGATGTAAAACTGGTCAGTCTTCGATTTTCTTCTCTGGGCACAATATGCTTTGTAAGAATTAGAAGAATGGTCCATTGTTTCAGTATTACTTCTCCTGTGCCCCTTTGAGCCCCCCTTTACGTAATTGTGTGTGACAACTGGATATTTCTTGGGAGATTCTCTGGGAGATGTGGTTAAGAGCCCACATGGCAAGGTCATGCCTCCCATGTGTTCATTTTGGATCGACAGTCTTATCTTGGGATACTTCCAAAATAGGGATCTAAATGATGTTTATATGTCATCTAAAGCTACATTTAGTCTAGTCTAGTCTAGTTTAGTTTAGTCTAAAGCTACATTTCCGACTGCTACCATCTGAGCTCAGTCTGTTTCCTTAGAGAAGTTCTATGAGACAGTGGATACCAAGATTCGACTCACCCAACTGGGAGACAACAAAGGAGAGAGTGAATTGTCTGGCTTGCCAAAAGTTCTTTTCTAGACCTTGATTGTCCACTTTCAAGCTTCTTTTTGAAACTACTACTTCTGTATAGATGGAAAACTCCTCAAGGAAGAAAGAAAAATGGACCTTTCATGTCACAAGCCTCATCTCATTATTAGGGTTCTCTTTGGGGGATATTGACTCCTCACAGGAAGTATCCAGCTGCGCCTAGAACACTCTAGCTTTGCCTTAGAGAATTCTTCTTTGTGTTCTAGTCACTGAACTTCAGAACATCCAAAGTACTGTCTTCTTGAACATGATACTTTGGTAGATGCAACCTTGTATGGGAGTTTCATTAGATGAATGGACACAAGCAAATATTTCTCACTTGATGACTACCATGTTGTGCCCTCTGTGGGCTCTAGCCTCCAACTCCTTCAAAAGAGAATGTTGGGTGCCATTGGAATTAGCATTAAGTCCTACCTTGACTTCTTGGGACCTTTGCAAATTTGAGGAACCTACTTCTCTTCCCTGGGTCCCAGTTTTCTCATCTGTAGAATAAGAGGATTGACCTAGGTGACCTCAGCCCTCTTTCACTTTGAAGAGTTTTGGAAATGGATGATATTAGCACATGTCCTTCAATTTTATCCCCATAATAACTCAACACTGTTGATGTAAGAGAAGGGTGACCAGAAAAGATTTGCAGTAATGGACTGGTTGTGCAAGAGAAGTCAGTGTTGCTGGTGAACACTTCTAATGGGCATGACATCACAAGAGCAGTGTACCTTTCAGACACCTTGATGGCATTCTATAGCCCCTTCCCTTGGGCTTGGTCTCATAAAACTGCCACTGTAAAAAGAAGCAGCTGGGATTGATGATCAAATGAACAGTATTGACAAGCTCCTTCCTTCATTTTTTAAATAATTTATCTGAGGGTGGGAGACATCCGTTTGGACAACCAGGATAAAATGAAATACTGGGCATCTCAGCTAAATTCAGCCCAGTTTGAAAAGTATACCTGATCTGCCTTGTGGGTATCTCCCTTCTTTTTCCTTTCCCCTCCCTCCCCTACTCTTCTTTTTCCCTCTTCTCTTCTTCCCTCTCTTCTCCCCCTTCTATTTTCCCCTCCCCTCTTTTCTCCTCCTTTCTCCTCTCTTATCCTTTCCTCCCCTCTCCCCTCTTCTCTCCTCTCCTTTCTTACTCTCTCCTCCCCTCTCCTTCCCTTCTCTCCTCTTTCCCCCCTCCTCTTCTTCCCTCTTCTCTCCCTTTCCCTTCCTCCCTTTTTTCTCCCCTATTCTCCCCTCTTTTCTCTCCTCCTCTCCCTTCCTCCTTCTCTCCTTCCTGTCTTTCAGTCTATTTTCTTTTTCATTTTACATTCTCTTTTGTGTGTTATTCTCCTTCCCTCTTCCAGTTGTAGTAGGATCAGATGGTTAGGGGCCTGCAAAGATTCCTGCTTCCTGAAAACAAATTGGTCCCTTCTCTTCAGCCAGAGCCCAGGTAGCCTCTCCTGAGCTAGAGTTGCATCCCCAAAGCACAATAACTGCATTAAGACCAATTCTAGCTGTTAACTGCTTTGACCCATGTTGTTGTCATGGTAGCCAGGAGGGGCCTATTTCGGTGTTGGTGATAGATTTGTTTGCTTTTTTTTCCATAGGAAGGTTGGAACACAAGCCTACTCACTGTTCAATGATACTAACAGGGGCATTTTTTTCAGGGAAGATTAAAACTAAGTCAACACTTATCAGCTACTCACATCTGGCATCTATACAGTCCCAGAGTTGTGTAAGATTTATGAATCTTCCTCAAGGCCAAGACTCTGCCTAAACTCTCCCAGCACAAGATTCAGGCTCTTGGACCAAGCTAGCATAGTGACCACTGAGGACACATTTAAGATTATTAGGATTATTTTTATTATTAAGATTATTAAATTAAGATTATTCAGGTAAATGGAGGAAAGCCATGGGGAGGATGTAGAATGGTGGGAGCCAAAACTGTTCCAATAACAGTGTGGTGCAGTGGAAGGGAACTTGGATTTGAGTTCCAATATTGAGTCTTCCACTTACAACCTGAAAGACTTCTGACACGTCACTTTATCTTTATTTTCCTCAGTTTCCTCATCTATAAAAATGAAGGAGTTGAACAAGATGAACTCTTGCTAGAAGGGGTTCCTTCTAGCTCCAGACCTACTATTCTGTAATATCATGCTCTTAAATTACTTAACCTTTCTGTACCTCAGTTTACCTTTTTGTCACAATGAGAGTTTTGGACTTGAGGGTCTCTGAGGTCCCCTCTTACAGTGTATCAATTTCCAAGTCTCCTTCTGCAGAGTTCTACTGTACCCCAGAGCTTTATTCAGTATTCAAAGTAGGATTTGAATTTGAGTCTTATTGGCTTTGAAGTCAGTTCCCTGTTTATTATATCATGCTGCCTCACACACACACACACACACACACACACACAAACACACGCACACACACGGCACAGTGAAATAGTGCGCAGAGTGCTGGGCCTGGAGTCAGGAAAACTCATCTTCATGAGTTCAAATCTAACAGCAGACACTTCCTAACTGTGTGAGCCTGGACAAGTCACTTAACCCTGTTTGCCTAAGTTTCCTCATCTATCAAATGAACTGGAGAAAGAAATGACAAACCACTGCACTACCTTTGCCAAGAAAACTGTAAACAGGGTCATGGAAGATCACTCACCACCATCACCACCATCACCAAGAACAAGAACAACAGTGAAACCTTTAGGACTGATCCAAGAGTGAGCCATTGTTATTATTCCCTTTGAAGGCTAGCTGGTGATGAGGAATGAATTTTACAGAGCTCTGCTGAGGTCTCTTGGAAGCAGGGTAGAGCTATTACTGGAAAGAAAGGGAGGGTAGGCAGTGTGTGTTCACTCTTAGATTTCTAAGTGACTGGACAGTCGCCATGCTCTTTCAGTTTATCCCTCTCCTACAGAGACAAGAGGAAGATTTCCAGAAATGTAGCTGCCCCTTTGAAGAGGGGCATCATTTTTAACAAAATAAGACACAGCCTCAGGGAAAGTTGTTTTAGTCCCACTTAGTTTGATTCATTATTGATAAGGCTAAAGACAAATGAGAGTCATTAAAATAAAAGGCTGTGGTCTACAGCCTGCTTGAGATTCCACTGTAGTTCACTTCCCATGAAGAGGGAACAACAGGGGAGCCTCTGTCTCTTGGAGGAGACTAAAGGGCTCTTTAGAAGAAGCCAGCATCCACATCTGGAGAAAGTTGGAGCAGGGATATATGAAAGAGAATATGAAATAAACATGAAACCTTCATGATTTACTACAGTGGATATGTCAGAGTGTCTCACATCTGATGTTAAGGGTCAAGGTTCGTGGAATTCGGTACTTAGTGATATTTCTCACTTCCCTAGCTCCTTCCCCCTACCCTGAAAGTGTGGGAGAGTAACTACCTGGCACCATTCACATAGCCCCTTTGCAAGCACATGATTCACATGGTTTAAAAAACGAATAGTTTTATTTTCAGGACAATGAGAATAAATGGAAGTCATGTGGGAGCTCATAGAAAGTGTTGATAGCTGCTTAGAGTCTGGTCTTTAGACGAGGCCTGTACTTAGAGACACTGGATAGGGCTCTTCATGTGTTCTGTTGTTTCTTGGTAAGAAAATGGTTCTTCGTTATGCGTATTTCTAGGGCTTAGATGGAAAAGAACATTTCAGAATCCCTTTCAGGTTAGGCTGTATGATAGTTCAAAACATTGCTATAGACTGTGGTACCTCCCTCTGAGGTCTTCCTTTCTACTACGATGTACTGTGGGTACTATGTGATATTTCACCTCACACAGGGTTTTCACAGGGGCAGGGACATTCCCTTCTAACCTTCTTAGTGGGTCTCCATCACCGACACCATCTGGTTCAGATTAAATTTCATAGACCTTTATACCCCAGTGTTTGTTGGTAATCTTCCTCCACATGTTGGCACTTCCTATGGATGCAGACTAGAGAGTTGGGACTTTTCTTCCTTCCCCAATCCTTCTTTCTTGCCCCAATAGTCCTTCTAGGACTGAGTGGAGTTATTCAAATTATCCAGAGCTGCTACCCAGAACATTCATGGTGGGAGTGATGGAATTGGAGAGCCAAGTAATTCTCTGATGTGGTCATGCACGCCAGAGGGAACACAATTTTATTGATCTCCCCAAACAGAGGGTGCTGAGGGGGGTGGAGACTATGTCATATAAGCATTAGTAGAAGAAACTGTAGCTATTTAGATCAGAAGGAAAAAGACTAGTGGAAGAAGGGTGAGGAATGAAATCTATCTTCAAATATTTATTGTGTTGTCTTGTGGTGGAGGGCTAAAGACTTGTTCCACCTGACCGCAGAGGACAAGAATCAGGAAATAATGAGCATCTAATATTGGTTGTCAACCTAGGTGTTCTTGATTCCAAGGCACTGCAGTGTTCTAACCACTATGAAACACTCCCTTTGGACACAACACTCTACATCTTAACTGGACCTGCAGAGTTAACGATGAGACTGTTTTCTTCATCGTCCCCAATATGAACTCCTAGAAGAAAAGATTGAGGTAGCTTGATGGTCTTGAACTCATCTCATCTATAAGAGGCAGCTCAGCAGAGACACAGCTCATTATGCATTCTGTGATTTGGTTTGTGACTTGCACTTTAGCCCATAACTTTGCATTTTCTTATTTTGGTGTAGGTTAATAATTTCACATTCCTGTGGGTTTTTAATTACTAAAGGGCCTCAGATAATCACTATTTTGTGTAAATCATTTTTTTTTTGAGAGAGAATGAAAACAAATGTCGATGCCCATTCATTTGAAGGAGAGATATCAGATTATATCAAAACATCAAGCCCTGAGGCAGAGAGGGTCATGAGTGAATAGAGAGTTAGTCACAGAGACAGGAAGGCCTGGTTTCAAGTCCTGCCCCTGATAAGCCATTTAATTTCTCAGTATCCAAGGCGACTCTTGAAGACCCTTGAAATTGCAGAGTAGGTCTTGATGTGTCTTGGTGGGATTTCCTCATTGGGTGTTCCAAAATAATAACAGGTCTGGCCCCAATTTAAAAAATGTAAAAATTTTTAAAAGGACCAGTGATTTTGTAATTGATGGATTGTACACTGAAAGTTGGAAGGGACATATGAGGAAATACACAGACATTTATATATACACACTCATAAATATACATGTTAATGTTAAGGGAAGGATTTCAGTTGCAGTCTTCTGCCTCTAGAATTCATGCTCTTTCTTCTGTACTAAACCATCCATCCATAACTTGGAGGGCGCCACACCCAAATCCCCTTCTAAAGCTAAGGGACATGAGAAGTTGCATTTGAAAACATGTCTTTCTGACTTTAAGCTCAGCCCTTTCTCTCTACTCCAGGGTGCTATTTACTGAGAGTAATGACTTTCTCTTTTATCTGAGGTCTCCATCACATATGTATTCAAAGGGCATTGTTTCACTTTGCATTGTATAGACAGTCTTTCTCCCTCCTCAGGTGAGCATTTCAAACAAACGCCCTTTCCAGGGTAGATTTCTCAAAAATGTAATGCAGTAGAGAGTGTGCAGTTTTAAAAAAGGCCCGTCTCCATTTTGGGCACTGCTATCTATGTGCCTGAAGATTGTCTTGTTTGGTGGGAAATGTTCATTTCCCCTCCTACTGAGATACATTAAAAAAAAGAAAGTCATAACAGAAAAGGGATTTTTATCAAACTTTCTAATCAATTCTCCTTTAGTCTGTGAAACAAACTCTCCCAAACCTGCATTCAAAATGTTGTCATTATAGTAAAGTTAGATGTTCTCAGGCAATAAATGTGTGGAAATAGACCAGCTTTTAGCCTTCCATCTTAAGAGGCACTTTGTAAAATAGACATTCACTCAGGCGTTGGGCCCTTCTTGCAGGGAATATGGGTGGGGGTATCTCACCGATGAGGATAGCTGAGATTTTTCCCTTCATTGGCAAAATGTCATGTTAAAGAAAGACTGATTTGAAAAATAATAATAGTTCAGAGTTAGAATGAGCTCCTTTGCCTCACTATTGCTGTGAGTGGACACATAAACACACAGACATACACACACCTACATTCAACACACACATCTATATATACATAGATTCGCATGCACACTCATGAATAAGATAGTGTTTAGTTGTGTCTGATACTTTGTGACCCCTTTTGAGGTTTTCTTGGCAAGAATACTTGGAGAGGCTTGTCATTTCCTTCTCCAGTTCATTTTACATAAGAGGAACTGAGGCAAACAGGGTTAAGTGACTTGCCCAGGGTCACACAGCTAGTATGTGTCTGAGGCCACATTTGAACCCAGGAATATGAGTCTTCCTGACTTGAGGCCTTGTGCTCTACCCATTTAACCACCTAGCTGCCCAATATGCATCTATGTGTACATACAAAGGACTTCTAATTGGTCAGTTAGCCAACAGGCATTTATTAAGCACAGATTCTGGTGATGAGGTGTAGGCTCTGGGACTCCCCCCTCCCCCTTTTTGAGCTCTCCTTGATTCTTTGAGGTAAAGGCTCTGGGAAAGTAAACCTTCCCAGGGAAGACATTTGCCTGAGGTCATGAGCCTTAAGTTGCCAATGGTGATTCTTTGAGGTCACCCTTGAACTGGCCTGGCCCACCATTGTCTATGGTCTCCAGGTAGCCTCCAACAATTTCCCACCCTTAATCACTCATTACTGGAGTCTGACCTCATTTGACTCCTCCTAAAGACCCTCCCCAATCTCCTCCTCTGGACCACCCCTAGATTCCTCCCACAACCTTTCTGTATATAGAATCTATCTTCCCTCCACATGGTGTGAGAACACCATGGGATAGCTTGGCACAGACTTACTCTGTGTGAGAGCTCCATAGAATGCCCTAGCACACAGACTTGCTCTGTGAGAGCCCCGTGAAATGGCCTAGCACCCCTCGTGGAGAACTTGAAGAACTTTCAATAAACTTTACTTTTTCCTTGGCTGAGAAGACTTGAGTGGAATTCTTTCAGCAGGACCCTGCATATTGGTATTTTGGGGTCTCAGGAAGTCCTGAGGTGCCTCTTTGGGCACCCTCCTTTTCACTGGGACGGTCACTATGTTAAGCACCAAGGATTCAAGGAAAGGCAGAAGACAAACGGCCTCAGGGAGCTCTCAGTCTAATGGGAGAAACAACATGCAAGCATGATATGGAAAGGTTCAATTGGAGACAATCTCAGAAAGAAGGCTTAAGGAATGCTATGGGGGAGAGGCAAAGCTTCTTGTAGAAGGTGAAGTATTAGCTAAGATTATTTCCTCTTTTAAGCAAAGTCAATACATGAAGAAATGCATCATGGGAGTAGAAAGACCTGTGGCACTGAGTGAGGAGAGACTTCGGTTCAAGCTCCATATTTCACACTTACTTCTCTCTCCGAGCCTTAGTTTCCTCCTCTCTAAAATGGGGCTGATCACAGCCATCCAGCCCCTTGGGGGAGGGGAAGCCTGCAAGGTTGTCCGGCACCTGTGTCTGGTTTCTGCGGTAGCTGCACCATCACTGTTGCTGCCCTGTAGCTGGAACGCTGTGCTGGAGGGCGGCTGTGATGTTTATTTTCTGTCCTTTCCTTCCAGGGATTGTGTTTTTGAAACACACATAGAAAAAGTAAATATTCAGGTTCTCATAGATGAAAACAGTTACCACTTTTCTTTCACACAGTAGTGCTTCTGATTTGTAGATTGCTGCTAGTCTGGCCTCCAAGGTTTACCAAGAAACAAGTGACTTGTCCAAGGTAACATTTTGTGCATTTAAAAATATGATTCTGCATTAGAGGCAGGATTTAAACTCGTGTCCTCTGAATCCAGGGCCAGTGCTCTTTTCATGAGTTGTATTTTCTCTTCATCTCTTTGGTTATCGCAAGAATACAGTAAAGATTAATACCAGCCCATCTCTGCTCTGTGCTCTGTCCCCCAGTCCAGCCTTGTGCTACAAAACTTGTCTCTGTTGGAGTAATTCTTGCTCTCCTCCCTTTTAGGAATGCATGCATTAATAAAATGCAGCAAACAGTTCAGGGTTTTTGTTTGCCGACAAATTCTGTCACATTTTAAAGGCTCAAAAGTAGGAGCAAACATTCAGGGGAAGACCAAAGCTCCAGACTAGGGAGCTCAGACGGAAGCAGGAAATGGTCTCTAGCCACTGCTGGGACTCAGTTTCCTTCTCTGTAATTTGAAAGGGTTCAATTCAGGGTAAGTGGCTTGGCCCCGGGCTTCAGCTTCCAGGAACACTTTAGGAATTCACTCCTTATCTTAAATAGAATGTGGGCTGGGTTACTTTCTCCCAAAGAAGGGGGTGGGGGTGGGGGACCTAGCCAAGTAAACTCATCCCTTGCCTTGCAGGATACATCTAGTGGTTTGAAGTTTTTTCCTTACACTAGACTTAAGTGATTTATTGACATATATTGACACTACTGTGGGTTGCCCTTTAGATCTAAGCAGAATAAGCTGAATGCCCTTCCCCTTGACACCAGGCCCCTCCCTCCCAGTCTTCCCCAGGTGAAACCCAGATCTTTGCATTTGAGAGGGAAGGGATTAAGTTGGTAAGTGGGTCTTGCCTTGGTTCCAAATGATTAGTGGCATGTATGTTAGGTTTAGAGACTGAGGACCTGAGTGCATTTCCTGCTGTCATTTACCACTTGTATGATACTGGGCAAGTCACTTTGCCCCTCTTCATCTATAAAACGAGAGGACTGGGTTTGAGGGGCCTCTGAGGTCTAGGTTTGGGTCTATGGTCCTTTGGTCACAGATGGTGAGGTCGGTAGAGCACTGGACCTGAAGTCAGGAAGACACGAGTTCAGATATTGCCTCAGTCACTTACTAGCTTTGTGACTCTAGACAAGTCACTTAACCAGCATATACCTCAGTTTCCTCATCTGTAAAATGGGCACCTACCTCCAACGGTTATTGTGAGGATCAAATAAGATAATATTTCTAAAGTGCTTTATAAGAGCTAGTTATCACCATCTTCATCGTTTCTTCTTGTTGTTCAGTGTTTTTTTTTTTTTCCGGTCATATCTGACTCTTCATGACCCCACTTGGGGTTTTCTTGGCAGAGTTAAATGGTTTGGCATTTCCATCTCTAGCTCACTTTATAGATGAAAAAACTGGGGCAAACAGGGTAAAGTGACTTGCCCAGGATCACACATCTAGTATCTGAGGCTGGATTTGAACTCAGGTCCTCCTGATTCAAAGCCTAGCATTCTGTGCATTGTGGTGCCACCTAGCTGGTAAATTATAGGTGTAATCACTCTTTTGGGTGACTTTGTATAATTACTTTTATGGGAGAGATTTCTTGTAGGGATAAGAGTAGGGAATGGTGTTTGTTGGGGAGTAACTGATGTGTCCAAAGAAAATGTATTATTTAAAAAAAATGTGTGCGCATCTTCCTGAGGCCATGCAGAATGTAGACCTTCAATGCTTGGGAGGAGGGTCCTGTTCTGGTTTATGCTGTCAGATGGGTGGATTTGAAAAGACAATCCCCAAACATAGCATGGTGGCAGGACCAGGTGGGGATGCAGAGAGGAGACTGGACTGAGTCTATCATTTGCAGAGTGGAGCCAGCTAATTTGCTTGCTGCCTTTCCAGTCTGGTGTTGCGTTTCCATGGTTTCACTGCTGGTCAGAGATGGGGTGTTTAAATTCACCCGGACAGACCCAAAGTAGGAAGGCAAAAACTGCTGTGGAATTATTTTTGAAACATGGAGTCTCAGAGTGCTCTGGACTGGGAGGCCTGGAGACGCACGTACAAATCTGATAATGAGACCGATGAGGAACTTTGATATAGTCCTCTCAGGTTTGAGAAGTGTGATACTGGATGTCTGTGACCTCTTTTTGTCCTTCCAATGACTCCAGGGGGTGTCGACTACAGGTGCTGTCCTCCTCTACAAATGAGAAAGCTGATATTCGGAGAGGGGAAGGGATGGGTCAGCCTCAGAGGCTGGATTCCAATCCCAAAGTCTCTTGTCTTAAAGTCAATCAAGAAACATGTATTAAGTGCTTATTACATGCCGGGCAATATGCCAAGTGCAGAGGATACAAAGACAAAGAAAAGAAAACAAAAAATCTGCCCTCAAGGGGTTTGCTTTCTAATGAGGGAGATGACATGCAAATATGTACAGGAAAGTTACAGGCTGTCCCTAAAGTGTTAGTGCATGTTCAACCTCTTAAAGCCGAAATTTCACCAAGACTTTTCCAGGTAGTCTTAGAGAGAAGGCCCTAGGGGTGGAGTTGTGGGGCAGGGACCTGGAAAGGTGGGATTTGAGGAAACCAAGCAAACCAGGAAGTGGAGGTGAGAAAGGAGGGTGTTCCGGGCATAGGGCCAGAGATGGGAAGAGCAGCAACTTAAGTCCAAGTTGCTTCCAGTTCTCTGTGAGCTACAGAAAGTCCCTTGACCTCTCTGGGCTTCTGTTTCCTTATTAGTCAAGTTTCAGGTGGAGGGATTGGGTATCAGAATGGGGAAATAGGAAATGAGCCAGATTGCTTCCTACCAGCTGCTCTGCTTGGTTTCGGCTTCACCATCATCTTCCTCGAACTCCGCCCTTGACAGACTCATCCTGCCTACTTCTGCTGCACCATTCAGCCCTCGTCAGTACTCTCAGTGGCTCCTGCCTCTCTCATTGGAGGACTGGAGGTGGAGCAAAGATCTTCTCCCATTGCCTCCCTGTAGAGATGGGGCTCAGAACCCCAGGAATCCCCTCATTTGCTGCTCTTCTGGCTTTCAGCACTACTTTTATCTATTTCTTGCCTTCATGTGCTGGGTACACTCTGGCACCCTCCCCCTCCCTTTCAGCTTCCTTTCCTGGGTTGTCTTCCCCCATTAGACTGAAAGCTCCTTGAAGGCAGGGTCTGGTTTTCTTTTTATTTGTATTCCCAGGGCTTAGCACAGTGCTTGTCACATAGGAGACTCTTAATAAATGTTTATTATATAATTTAGTATTATCTATATTAAATGGTAACTTAGAATTCACAGTCCTGCAGGGGGAAAAATGCTGAAATTTCCTAGTGGGAGGACATCCTTGGCTCAGCTAAGTGAGTTTCAAGAACTAATCTGACCTGATGTATAGGCCAGTTCTGAGGCAGCTCAGGGGCAGGGTTTGATGGAACCAGTAAACCCCTGTATCAGAGTGGCACGGTGAATAGAGTCTAAGACGTCCAAATCCAGCCTCAGATATTCACTGTGTGACCCTTGGAAAGTTATTTCATCTCCACTTAAGTTTCCTCATCTGTAAAATGGGAATCATAACAGCACCAACCTCCCAGGGTCACAGGTTAGTAAGTAAATGTCAGAGGCAGAATTCAACCCAGTTCTCCCTTAGTCCAAGCCCAATAATATTGCCAATGTATAATGTGTCTTGCTAGGCAAGAGGGAACTATTGAAAGATTTTGAACAGAGAACTGACCAAATATAGGCATATACCTATATGGGACGAAGGCTGGTTTGATGCTAGAAGAGTGTGAAGGTGGGATGAGGTCAAATCTGCAAGGGCAGTGAACTTCCTAGTATATGTCTGTGGTCAGGTTGTTAGACCTAGCTCAATCTCAGTTTGACCACCTATAAAACAGGAATAATAATACTTCTAATACCTATCTCCCAGGATTGTTGTGAGGAAAATGTTTTGTAAATATCCAAGAGCTATAGAAATGTGAGCCGTTATTTATTTGGAAAGTCACTGAAGTCAAGGCCCTAGTCCTGCACAAATGGCGCTCTGCCTCAGGCTGCTGGTGTGGCTGGGGCCATTCCTCTCTTCAGTGACAGCTGGCCCTGCTCCTCCCATCATGATCTTCCCCTGTTGCTGCCACACACACACTGCCATGAAGTGATCCTGACCCTGGACCCAGGCTTCCTCATCCCCAATCAGTGCTAGGATTCTAAGTGACGATTCTGATTTGGGGTCTTTTCTTGGAAAGCAAACGTACAAAATCTTTGTTCAGTCATTTCAGTTGTATCTGATTCTTCATGACCCCATTTCAGTTTTCTTGGCAAAAACACTAGAATAGTTTGGTGCTTCCTTCTCCAGCTCTTTTTATAGATGAGGAAACTGAGGCAAACAGGGTTAAATGACTTGTCCAGGGTCACCCAGCTTGTACGAGTCTGAGGCCAGATTTGAACTCACAAAGATGAGACTTCCTGATTCCAGGCCTGCATTTTATCCACTGCAGCACCACAACCTTGACACCCTCTTTCTGTGTCATGGGCAGGTAAGGTATGCTATTGAAGAGGTGTAGGCTCTGGGATTCCCCCCTCCCCCCCCCCCCCCAGGCCTTTTGAATCTTTGAGGTACATACTCTGGGAAACCTCTTGAAGTCTGATTGAATCTTCAGGAGGCATTTGCAGAGGCCATAAATATTTCATTGTGGCTGGGCCCAAACCTGTTACTAGCCTGGCCCTTCACAGTCCCTCTGCTTCCCACCCTTGATCCTATCAAAATATCAATCCACTCTTGTATTGACCTCATTAACTCCACCTGAAGACCCTCCCCAAACTCATTACTGGAGTCTGATCTCATTAATTCCTCCAGAAGACCCTCCCCAGGCTCCTCCTCTGAACCACCCCTCGATTCCTCTGTATATAAGACACCATCTTCCCTCCATCTTTGTGAGAGCGCCTTAGAATAGCTTAACAGAGACTTACTCTGTAAGAATCTACCCCATATCTTTCAATAAACTTTACTTTTTCTTTGGCTGAGTGAGTGGAATTCGTTCAGCAGGACCCGGCATGTTGGTATTTTGGGGTCTCAGGCAACCCAACCCTCTTTGGGGACCCTCTTCACTATCACCTTTGAAATCTTCTTCGTCAACAAAACTTGTTGCCTCAGGAAAGCAAAGTCAGTGGACTGAGGGAAAGTGACCTCCTAGGAGTGGAAAGTGAGAAAAGATTTCCTCCCTGGAGTTTAAATTAAGATTTTGTTTGTCTCTTTACCTGTGGGGTACAGAGCTCTGCACACCTACAACCTGTGACTAATAAATACCTCGTATAATAATGTTAATACAGAAATTAAATAGTGAAACTTGGGATAGCTTTGTGCTTTTATTAACCACAATTTCTAGACATTGTGTGGGTTCTGAAAAAATACTTTTCAGAGCATTTCCTTTCAGCTACAACTCTGTGCCTGTTTGCTTTGGATAATAACAGGGTTTTTTTTTTTTTTCTTTACAGTCTTTTTTATTTTCTTTTAATGCAGACCACTTAAATAGAAAATGAATATGTGCCAACTTGGTATTTGAGAAAGTAAATGTTTGGTCAGTGTTGTCAGTGCATATAGGCCCTCCACCAAGGTCTGTCTTAACATACACACTGTTATGTTGCTCTGAGCCTGCCCCAGGACAGCTCTGGTAGCTGGGATCCTGACTAGGATCAAGACTTCTTTCCAGACAGGTAAGAAGGTCTCAACTTTCAGAGGTAACATATGGTGAGCATCAGAAGCCCAGTGCCACCCTGCCCTGAAATAGCTTAATTTGGAAGTCAGATCTGGGTTCATATCCTGATTCTCTCATTTCCTACTTGTGTGGCCCAAAGGAAGTCACCTCAACTCTCTGGGTCTCAGTTTCCCTTGCTGGATTAGATGGTCTCAGAAGTCCTTTCTAGAGCTAAATCTATGAACTTTCTCTACCCTTCTACTTGGTACCCATGGTTCCAAAGAGTTAATTATCCAAATTATCTTTAGAATTGCTGGGTGTTGCAATCCTTCAGATCTCAAAAATCATGGGGAAGTTAAGGCATGCATTAGTTCCTCCCATCAGGGCAGGTTGTAGGAAAGTACTTTGTAAATGTTCCATGTTCTGCTCATGTATTATTGGGTGTATGCTAGGGTAATTTTCTATGTATGTTATCCTATCCCTACCCCACCCCCAATCCCAATCCCAATCCCATCTCCACCTTTTCTGGACTGAATAAATGTAAGGGAAGGGATGTATCTTTTCTGGTGCCTAGCTAACAGTGCTGTGTATGGACTCAAATACTCTTAATGCATCTGTAATCTCGATTTAGATGTTCCCTCCAATTACTTAGAATTCAACTTATCAATACCTATCCATCTTTGCTGTAGCCTCCCTCAATTTGTCCACAGGGGGTACTTTCCATTCACACATGAAAACATATATTCACTTCTCTTTCTTGGTTTTGGTCCTGACTCCTCCAAATTTCTACCTTTCAACCAGTAGCCTTCTCACCCTGGGGATACCACTACTTTCTTCTGATTATTGAGTTCTTTCCCCAAACCATAATTTTTTAAAAGTAAATTTTTATTGGTATCTTTTTTTTTTTTACATAATCAAAATTTCTCCTTGTATCCCTCCAGAGGGCCATCGCATAAAACAAATAATAATAAATGATATTTTTAAAATAAAAGAAAAAAGAGAAATTCTATAAAACCGATCAACACATCAGAAAGTCTGAAAATATATGCAATGTACCCACCAGTGAATCTCCCACCTCCACAAAAGGGGTGAGGTGGGAATGTCTTCTTCTAACTCTTCTTTGGGGCCATGCTTGTTCTTTGATTTTACAATACTCATTTTTGCTTGTTTTGTGATTTTTCTTTCCATTTGCATAGTTGTATTCATATATAACATTTTCTTTTTTTTTTGCTTTTTTTTTTGAAGGGCAGTTGGGGTTAAGTGACTTGCCCAAGGTCACACGGCTAGTTTTTTTTGTGTGTGTTTAAGTGTCTGAGGCCGGATTTGAACTCAGGTACTCCTGACTCCAGGGTTGGTGCTCTATTCACTGCGACACCTAGCCGCCCCTTCATATATAAAATTTTCTTGATCCTGTTTACTTCACTCTGCATCAGATCATGTAAATCTTTACATTCTTCTCTGTAGTATGCATTTTTTTTGTTTCTTATAGCACAGTAACATTTAGTTACATTCATGTATCACAATTTGTTTAGCCATTCCCCAGTTACCTTGTGGCCAAATCTTTGCTACCACAAAAGCTGTTGTTCTAAATATTTTGGTGACAATGGAGTCTTTCTCCTTATCAGTGACATTTTTAGGGTATACTAGTAGTGGAATCTCTGGGTCAAAGGGTATGGATATTTTAATCACTTTATTTGTATAATTCCAAATTGATTTCCCAAACTAACAACCTCACCAACAATGCTTTAAAGTACTTATCTTTCCACAAGCCCTCCAACACTATTACCCTCTTTGACAATTTTCAGGATATAACATGAAAACTTGGGGTTGTTTTGGTTTTCATTTCTCTTATTATTTATGCTTGTTTTTCCCCAGTTATGCTCCTTACTCTTAGGCCTTTACCCTTGGCCACCCCAGCTCTTTTTATGGGTTGTATTCTTCCATTAGAATGGAAGCTCCTGAGGACAGGGATTCTTTCTGTTGCTTTGTTTGCATTTGTATTCCCAGCCTTTAGCACAATATCTGGAACACAGTAGGTCTTTATTAAAGATTCTGTTTGTCTTTCAGATAGTTTATCTATCTTTATCATCTTATCTCTCTCTTTCTTCATTAGCATCACCTATCTAAGATTCCTTGAAAGATATAACATTATTGAAGTGGGCTCTCCTTCCACCCCCAACAATTGCATTGAAGTGGGAGGAAGAGAAAATTTGTCCTTCAGACATTTTTTCCTTTGTGTCCCGCTGGAGTTTATTTGGCAAAGACACTGGAATGATTTGCCGTTTCATTCTCCAGCTCATTTTACAGATGGGGAAACTGAGGCAAATAGGCATAAATGACTTGTCCAGGGTTACCAAGCTAGGAGGTGTTTGAGGTCACATTTGAATTCAGGAAGATGAGACTTCCTGAATCCAGGCCCTGTCTGTTTTATCTGCTGTGCCATCTACTTGCCCTGGAGAGGGATTTTTGTTCAATAAAAAATAACAATTTGAAAAGAAAGACATAACAATAGAAATAGCCCTGTTCAATGACCCTTAGATTGTAAACATTGTGGAATCACAGGAGGCCTTTGCTAGTTGTTAGCCAGGGTTATTGGATAGTAGGGTCATAGATCTCAAGCTGGAAGGTGCCACATAAACCTTAAAAAGATAATACAAATGTGAGTTGTCATGACTATACTAACCCCCATACCCTCAGCTCTGGCCCTGGAAAGATTTTCTTCTCCAGGCTAAATATTCCTGGACCTCTAGTCATTCCTTGATTCCGGAGGGTTCTACTTATCTTTTTCTTTATTTTTCATGTGCTGCCCCAGGCTCTTTTATCCAGCCTCTCTGTTGTGCCCCTTTCTTTCATTCATTATATACTCTTGGCCAACACTGATTAAGCACTCTCTATGTGCAGAGCTTGGTTCTGGGTGCCAGGGAGGATACAATGTGTAGATAACCCAGTGTTTCTGTTTTCTGAGCCCTGGACCTGGAGATAGGAAAACCTGAATTCAGATGTGACTTCAGATACTTACTAGCTGTGTGATCCTGGGAAAGTAATTTCTTCTCTGTCTTCAGGATCCTCATCTGTAAAATGAGTGTAATAGCACCTACCTCCTAGGGTGGTTATAGGATAAAATGAAATCATATTTATAAAGCATTTAGCCCAGGAGCTGGCACACAGTAGACATTTCACAAATGATTATTCCCTTTCATCCCTCCGTCCCTCCCTCCCTCACGGAGCTGCCCTTCCATTGAAGAGATTGGACCAGCTGTGAGGAATCTTGTCCTATCCTGAGGTGGTGAGACACATATTCTCCACACTGCTTCCATGATGAAAAGAATTCTTGTGCTAGATGAAGAGTTCTGAATTTGTTTTGTGTCCTGGAGCCCTTGAGCAAACTGCTACAGCCTATGGAGCCCTTCTGAGAGAAATATTTCTTAAATGCATAAAATAAAATACACTGGGTGACAAAGGAAACTTATTACATTGAAATAAAGATGTGGTTTGTTTCCCCATCCAACTTTGAAAACCCCAAGATGAGAGTCCTTGCTCTGAGTCAGAGGAACTGGGTTGTAGTCAGAGCGTCAGTTTCCCCACTGTAAGAGCAGATAGTTTTTAGGTGCCCTGCAACTCTAGGATTATAATCCAAGTATATGAGAGATGTGCCAAGACAAAGAGCTCTGTGAACTCTGACCAGGTGGGGATAGGGCATCACAAGTAAGAGGAATCTAGCAAGGCTTCATGGAAGGGCTGGTGTTTGAGTTGGATTTCAGAGGATAGGTAGAAATCCATTAGCTGAAGAAGGAGAGGGAAGATATTCCAGGTAGGAAGCCTGGGTTCAAATCACATTTTACCTACTTACTAGCAATGTGACACAGGGCAGATTATTTCCTCTTTCTGGTCCCAGTTTCCTCATCTGTAACAGTAAGGGCTTGAACTAGAAGGCATCTTAGGTTTCTTCAGGTTCATATGGCCCCTCAGAGGCTCAGTTACCTCATCTGTGAAATGGGCGTAACAGTCCCTTCCTTTTCCCTGCCCATCCTGTACCAGATTTGCCAACATGCATTACAAGTCTAAGTGTGCTATGGAAAAATGTGATCCATTGGTGTTATTTTTATTGGCATTATTATTATTATTTCTGTTGCAGTTGATGGCTAGATTAACTTTTTGACTCTTACCACATTCTGGCTGGGATTTGACAATTTTGAGGCAGGAGACACCATGCAGGACTGAAAGGTTGATTGTAGCAGAAAACTGTGGGAGTAGGGGACATTGGGTAGCAAGAGAAGAGTGCGTGAGTTTGACCATTGCCTCTACTGTTTATTGCCTGTGGAACTTTGCGTAAGTCCCTTCTCTCTTGGTCTCAGTTTCCTTCTTTGTAAGATGAGGGGATCAGACTAGATGACCTCTGAGGTCCCTTCTAGCTACAGGGCTGTACTCCACTGATCCCAAGCTAGGAGACAGATGAAGTTAGGAGGTGAGAAGAGGGCCGAGAAAGGGAGGCAGGAGGTATCCAGATAGGCCTGGGGCTTCTAGGAGGAAACATTCTTGTATTTATTGTAGCCTGATGGAATCTTAACTTTAACTATCCCAATATGACTTTCCTTACTAAGGGTGGATAATTCTGACGAATAAAGAGCTTTTATCTTTCTCAGCAAGCCTGGAGACTCAGAAGACTCATCTTGTATGCTGCTATTCTAATTCTATTTGATTTAGAAAAAAATATATGTAGTTCTAGCTTGGGAAATCCCTGAAGGTATATTTTCTTTCATTCTTTCTCCTGCTCATTCCCTCTGTTTCCAAAATTTGGACTGCAGTTATCAAACCATGTTTGGCATTTACCCATCTCTAGGCATTTTCTCCCCCTCAGGAGCTCCAGCTATGAATAACTCTGATTATGCTCATTCTTACAGGTCGTTGTCATTAAAAACAAGAGTGAATCATAAATGATGTATCGAACTAAAGTTAAAAACAACAGAAATAACTCCCAAATGAGATGTGAAACAGAGAAAGGCCAGTTGAATAGTCTCTGCTATGCTGAGTAGCGGAAATTACAGAGAAGAGAATTGGCTTGCACATAAATGAATGAGGGTAGAAATTAGACCCAAAGGTCCTGCCTGGTATGTGGTCCATTAAGAGATGACCCCTGGAGGGAGTGTTGAAGTGGAGTGAGTACTTGATTTAGGGTCAGAGGGCCTGGGTTCAAACTTAGACTCTGCCTCTTACAGCCTATGATCCCATGATTACCCGGCAAATCAATTAAATTCAGCCACTATTTGTTAAGCTTGTGCTTGGTGCTAGTGGAACAAAGGAAAACAAGGGAAAAATCCTACCCTCAAGGAATTTCCATTCTAGATTAGATGGGTCAAGTGCTGTACTGGCTCCCAGGACATATGTGTAGAATGAGAAAAAAGACACCAAGTATGCTGAGTAGACATTTTATGGAGTATTCATGGAAAGACACAGGCAAGAAGTGTATGTATCAATGACAACATCAGTGAGTTCACTGACCCCTTTAAGTCTTTATGCCTCTAGGCTATTGTGAGAAAAAACACTCTTTAACAGGATTACAACATAGTATGCAATGACTTCAGGAAGAGAACACCAGATCCAAAGTTAATTTAAGGCCCATCCAGTCCAGTCCCTCTTATTTCAAAGAGAGGGAAACTGAGGCACAAGTAAGTTGAGTGATTTTCACACAATCCCATTGGTAGTATTGGCAGGTACCATAGGCACTATAGTTACCATAGGTAGTAGATTTAAATCTTGTTCCTCCGACTCCAGAGTAATGTGTATTTCCATTGTTGCAGCCCACTCTTTTACTACAACACACAGAAAGTCACTATAGGTGACAATCTGCTACATATTTATATCCAACACGCAAAGTGAATAAGAGTAAGAGTAAGAGCCTTGGACTCATAACCGAATTCAAATTCTGCTCACTTATAATGATCTCGGACAACTCACTCAGCTGATCTCAGGTTCTGTTTCTTCATCTATTAAATGGGTATATTAATATCTCCTACCTCACAGGGCTGTGATAAGGATCAAATGAAATAACATTTCATAAGGGTTACCTAAATGCTAGTTGTTGTTTTACACATGCATTTTATACATGAGGAACTCTAGGTTTGGGGAAATTAAGTTTGCCCACAATCACCCACCTATGAGTCAAACCCAGGACCCTTGTCTTTGTAAGCCTAATGCTTGTTCTACCATGCTGCAGTGTTGGATAATTGTCATTCCCTAGAACCATAAAGACTTTTCGCCAGTAGCTGTATAGCCGATGACTTAAAGAATAAATGGAGAGAGATGATGTGACCTTGTCCTCAGGAATATCAAACCTGATATCTGTACTCTACAACACTGCAAATGCTCTACCTTCTCTCTCCTTCTCCATATAAATTTTACTCATTCTTCAAAGCTGTAAACCTTCTCTGTCACTTTCTATCCATATGACCTTGGGAAAGTCACTGACCTCCCTAGGACTGTTTCCTCATATGGAAAATGAAAAGGTTGGACTGGATGGCCTTGGAGCATCTTTCCATGATCCTAAGGACTTGTATAAGCCCCATCTCTTCCATAGAGTCTCCCTAGAGTGGTTCAAGAATCTCTCCTTTCTTTGAACTAAATGCTTATTGGCCATTCCACTCATTAACTAAATAATCCTGTCCTAAATTCATGGGGGAGGTGTCTCATGAGTCTTTCACAGTTGATCATTGTTACAATATTGCTGTTACCAGGAATAATGTCCTCCTGGTTCTTCTCACTTCACTTTGCATCAGTTCATATAAATCTTTCCAGGTTTTTCTGAAACTATCCCCTTAATCATATCTTATAGTACAACAATATTCCATCACAATCATATACCACAACTTATTCAGACATTCCTTGACTGATGGGCACCCCCTGAATTTCCAGGTTTTTGCCACCATAAAAAGAGTTGCTATAAACATTTTTGTACAAAATAAGTCCTTTTCTCTTTTTTAAAATCTCTTTGGAATACAGGTCTAGTAGTGGTATTACTGGGTCAAAAGTCATATTCAGTGTTATAGCCCTTTGGGTATAGTTCCAAATCATTCTCCAGAATGGTTGGACCAGTTCACAACTTCACCAGTAGTGCATTAGTGTTCCAACTTTTCCATATCCTCTCCAGCATTTGTCATTTTCCTTTTCTGTCATGTTAGCTAATCTGATAGGTGTGTGGTGGTGTCTTAGAGTTGTTTTAATTTGCATTTCTCTAATCAGTAGCTAGAGAATTTTTTTTATGTGACCATTGACTTTTCCTCCTGAAAATTGCATGTTCATATACTTTGACCATTTATCAACTGGAGATTTGCTTGTGTTTTTTTTTTTTTTTATAAATTTGGCTCCGTTTTCCTTATATTTGAGAAATAAGTCCTTTATCAGAGAAAACTGCTACATTTCCCCCTAGTTTCTTGCTTTCCTTCTAATTAGGCTACATTAGTTTTGCTTGTGCAAACCCTTTCAAATGTCATGTAATTAACATTATCCATTTTACTTCCTGTGATCTTTTCTATCTCTTGTTTGATCATGAACTCTTCCTTTCTCCAAATGTCTGACAGGTGAAAATTTTCCATTACCCTCTAATTTACTTATGATATCACCTAATATATCTAAATCATTTATCCATTTTGACCTTATCTTGGTCTACAATGTGAGATGTTGAACTATGCCTAGTTTCTTCCAAATTTTCCCAGTACTTTTTGTTAAATGGTGAGGTCTTACCTCAAAAACTCAGATCTTTGGGTTTATTAAAAACTAGATTACTATGGTCATTTATTCTGTATATTATGTACCCAAGCTATTTTACTGATCTATCACTCTATTTGTTAGCTGGTATAAGATTGTTCTCATGATTTATGTTTTGTAATACAGTTTGAAATCTAATCTACCTTCCTTCACATTTTTTTTCTTTGATTCCATGGAAATTCTTGATCTTTTGTTCTTCTAGATGAATTTTGTTATTTTTTTTTCTGGCTCCATAAAATCATTTTTTT
>CM053597.1:235164848-235205440 GCA_028646575.1 Pseudocheirus occidentalis | reverse complement strand
AAAGGGAACAGATTGTGGGAAGGGCCTTACAGTGGGATCAATGTTCTGGGCTGGGGGGTAGGGGCAAAAAGGGGAGAAAATTTGTATCTCAAAACCTTGTGGAAATGAATGATGTAACCAAGAAAATAAATTAAAATAAAATAAATAAGAAAAGGTAGGCAAGGTAGTTTATAAGATTTTCGATGTGAGAACCAAATCTGACAAGAACTTCATCCCCAACCATAACAAAAGCAGAAGCCCATGTGGAACTGACGGAGACAGACTTTGAGAAGCAGCATGGAATAATGGAAAGCATTAGGAGACATGGGTCCAAACCTCAGCTCTGACACTGGCTAGCTCTTAGTTCTTAGGCAAGTCATTTCCTCTTCCTAAGGTCCAGTTTCTTACTCTGAAAATGGGGAGAGTAGCATTTTGTGCTTTCTATCTCAAAGTCTCATTGGGAGGAAAGTATTTCATAAATAGCAAATAAACCTCTTGAAAGCAGTATCTCCCATTTTGTCTTTATACTCCCAACACCTAGGACAGTGCCTGGCACATCATACATTCTTTTTTTATTTTTGCCCTTTTTTTTGGCAATTGGGATTTAGTGACTTGCCCAAGGTCACACAGCTAGTTTGTGTGTGTGTGTGTGTTAAGTGTCTGAGGCCGGATTTGAACTCAGGTCCTCCTGACTCCAGGGCCAGTGCTCTATTCACTGTACCACCTAGCTGCCCCTAACACATCCTACATTCTTAATAACTTCTTATTGACCTAAATTAGATTAATACTATACCAGGAAGTTGAAAGGTCATACCACTTGCCAAAACCATCACAGAAAGTCTGTGCATCCCACCCAGACTCAGAGGACTACCCTTTGCACTTCACCAGATTTGTACCAAATCCTGATTAGAACATCCCTATCCATCACCAAGGCCAACCATAACAAGCAATCGTCCAGCAAGCATTCTGTGGCCAGGTGCTACTCTATCACCCAGGCTTCCTCAATTTTCTTTCTCAGGTAGGTTCTAATTCTGGCATCAGCCAGAAGACAAGCATCAGCCTAGTGTTTTGGACAAGGTGCTATACAAGCAATCGGGATGACCTGTGTCTAGTGACTGGCTAAAAGACAGGTTAAAGCCAGGTTGTTAAGGGATTTCAATATCAAACAGAGAATTTTATATTTAACCCTAGAGATAATAGGGAATCTTCTGAGTATCTTGAATATTAATATTGAATATTAAACCATCAAATGTGTACTTTAGAAAGATCACTATGGCAGCTGAGTGGAGAATGGATTGGAAAGAGAGGATACTTTAGGTAAGAAGACCAATTAGGAAGCCATTGCAGTAATCCAGGGAAGGGTTATAATGGCTTGACTTTGGGTAATGGCTTTGTTAGAAGAGAAAAGGGAGGACATATTTTGGTGGCAAAAGCCCCAGCTCTGGAGTCAGAAGACTTGGATCTAAATCCTACTTTTGGTGCTTCCTACCCATGGTACTTTGGTCAAGTTACCTAACCTTATGAGGTCCCAAAGTCCGTAACTCAGAAATGAGAACTTTGGCCCAGATGGCCTTCAGAGTTCCTTACAGTTCTAGACCCATGATAATGTAAGGAAACTGATTCAGCAGATGATGGAGAGATAGAAAAGACAAGAATTGAGCTGGTTGTATACATGGGGGAAGGGAGAATGAGGAGTTGAGGAAGGCTCTGGGATAGCAAATCTGGGTCACTGAAGGTATGACTTCAAAGTTCCTTCAAGCCTGTATAAATGGCAGTTATTGGTCCTAATGAAGATGGTTTCCTGACTTGTGTAGCATCAAAAATTTCTAGTGTAATGGGACCTTTCTCCTCATCACCCCCACCCCACATATACAGAGTATGCACAGATGGGCTTCTTGTACTCCTGGGGGACTGGTTGGAGCTCTGGGGGGGCCAGTTTATGGCCTTGTAGGATTCATCACTGAAAGTCCCCTGAGGCAAGTGGCCCATGACAAAGCAGCAGGCCAAAGAAGAGAACACTTTTGGGTCCTGAAGGTGACAAGATGTGATTTTAGCAAGGGGCAGAGAAGGGTCAATCCCCAGTGCTAAATTATGTGGTATAATGCTAAATCATTGGTCATGGAGTCATAAGACTTGGGCTCCCATCCTGGCCCTAATTGTATCTGGAGCAAATCATTTAACCTCTCCAGGCCTCAGTTTCTTCATCTCAAAAATGATGGGGTTGGGTGAGATAATCCATAAGGTTCTTTACAACCCTAAATACAGGATCCTAGGATCCTATCACATTTTTTCTGTATGATGTAGTAATAACTCAGCCTCTCTAATCCTCAGTTTCCTCATCTATAAAATGAGGTTAGACTTGACAATCTCCATGGTCCGTTCTAGCTGTGTCTCTATGGTCCTTAGCTAAAAATAGGTATATGGAAGAATGTCCTAAGGAACATGACACCAGCCTGGTCAATTGGCTCCATCCAAATGGAAGAACATTTTTATTGTGCTCATAGACCTAAGAGGAAAGGGCCAGAATCATCTTTGATCTTGACTTTGTAGGCAGAGGTCTGCCTGTACAATGACCACCCAACTTTACCTCTTCTCTTTCCATGATCCCCTCCTTCTCCTGATGTGATCCCCACTGGTGCATCACAAATTATTTGGCGAACAAATTGTTCCTCAGAACAAAGATATTTATGACTATAGACATGCATATCTCACTCAGTTCCTTCCTGGACTGACCTCGGCTCAAATAAACCTGGTCTTTGAATAATGTATCAAGGGGCCTTAAAGATCAAAATTAGTTTTGTTTCTTACAACTCTGTTATGAAACTTCAAACTGAAGTACAATTGACTGGTATAATTACACATTTACTAGACTGGGATTATACATTGGAGGGCCTTGTGGGTAAGCTTAACCTCCTTGTAAGAGTTACATCATAGAAGATGGCAAGGATGGTTGCGATGTTCATGATAGAGACAGATCACACAAAAGAGGTCACATACCTGTTGTTTCCTCACCTGGAAAAATGAGGGATTTGGATTGATTCAGTGTCTCCCTAAGAAATGTAGTCTCAGAATTCTTAAGGACTTCAAAGGTGTCGATGGAATCCATTGGCTGTTTGCTAAGGAGGTTGGGGTGCATGACATGCACAAGAAATTAGGTAAACCATACTAAGGGCATGTATAAAATGAGCAAAGTGACCAGTTCTTGTTGCTAGACCAATGAATGACGAATTAACAGCCTAAAACCTGCTCTGGTGTTCACAAAACTTTGGATAGATTCTTCTATGGAGGATTTACAGAAGAGAAAGGAAAAGAGTTTTGCAAGATAGAAAATCATTGACAGATTGCACAACACTTGGGCAGAAGAAGTGTTCACATCAATTAGGTCACAGATCAGTCAACAAACATTTATTAAGCCATTACTATTTCAACATAGTGCAGTGGATAGAGAGATGGTCTCCAAATAAGACCTGGATTCAGTTCTTGCCTCTGCCATATATTAGCTGTGTGACCCTGGGTAAGTCACTTAACCTTGAATTGTTCTAGGAAACTCTCTAAGGTTCTAAGTTGTAGTCAAGGCACAGAAGCTGCATTTTGGGGGAGTTTATTCATCTGGGAGTTGCCTATACTAATTAAATAAGTGCTCAGCCCTGGTTCCTATTACTACTATGCATAGCACATGCCATGCTCAAAACTGAAAATGCAAAGATAAAAACTGTTCCTTCTCCCAAGGAGCTTACATTCCATTAGGGAAGGTGGGGGATAACATATCCACAAGTAAATACAAAATAAATACAAGCTAATTAGGGGGAAAGCACTGGCAAATGGGGAGATGACAAAAGGCCTCAATTAAGAGGTAGCATGTAAACTGAGATTGAGATGAAATTGGGGATTTTATGAGATGGAGGTGAAGAAGGAGTGCACTTCAGGTACAAGAGATATAAAAACATTGAAGACCAACAGTAATATGGACAGTATAAGGAATAAAGAAAGGGGAGGTTTGGGATGCCATCGAGAGAGAGTTAAATTAGAAGGGAGAAATGGGGACAGTCACAGTGGGAAACAAGTGAGGAGATGCCATCAGAGCATCCAGTTCAGGCTGCTTCTCTGAGGCCCAGTGCAAGTTGGCCTCAGCAGGATCCCCCTTCCCTTCACCATCCCCCTGTTTGACACTGAGAAGTTGGAGAGTGCCCAATTACCATCTATGGCCTTGGAAATATTCTGTTGCTCATAAGCTGGCTCCCTGTCAAAGTCTACTCCCCTTCCCCATCCCCCCCGTTCTATTCTTAGCTAGGTACCCTTAAACCACACTCCCTCTCAACAATGAATCTACAACACCTGTGTGATGACAGTGACCAACTAAGGCTGGAAGAGATATTTTCTCAGAGGATCCCTACCTGCATCCTATAGAATTCCAGATTTCCACAAGCAACCAGCATGGAAACCAGAGAAGAGACGGTCTATAGCAGCTCTAACATGGATATTGAGTTGGGAGTAGAGACAATTGGGATAAAAGGCAACCCTCTCTGAAAGGAGGTGCAGAATGTCAGCAGGGACCCTAAAACTGTCTCCTTTTGCTCCATCATGTCAAGTCAAGGATAACCATACCCAAAATATTTCATATACCAAGGTTCCAAGTTAATCTTCTTCCCTGGAGCCATGAAAAAGGATGATGGTAAATTAGTATTTCCTCACTCCCATATTCATGCATTTAGCAAAAATCAGAGAGGCCGGTGCACTACACTTATACTGAAAAAACCTGGAGTCAAATCCTGACTCTGCCATTTACTAGTCATGAGACTTTGGGCCTATTACTTAACCCCTCTGAGCCTCACTGGGAAGCATTTTCTCAAATATGGCTTAGGGAAACTTGTACATTAAAGGGTTTAGGGAACAGAGAGCTAGCCTCAGAGTCGAGGAGGCCTGGGGTCAAATCCTGATTCTGACACATGCTATCTATGTAGTGCTGAGAAATTCAACTTCTCAGTACCCAAAACAACTCTGCAAGACTCTCTAAGTTGCAGCAGAAATGTCAGTTCACGTTGGTAGAGGTCTTGGCCTTGGCAAAAATTCCCTACCCAAATAAAGCCACACACCAAGACCAAAACAAGAGAATCATACCTGCACCGCCTCCCTAGCAAGCTTGTTACACAATAAAGTTTAAAATTCCATATAAAAGTGAATTATTAAAAATGTACAGTCTTATTTATTTTTTTGTACATCACCTCCATTCCCCAATGTATGTCTCCTCTTCTTCTTCACCAGACTGCCAAAGAAGTCCCCATATAAAAGGTCAAGAGCTGCTGCTTTATTACAATTTTTATTGTAATTCTAATTACAATAATTACAGATACAATTTATTACTTTAAAGGGAGGGGAGAAATTCAGCAAAACTAACTAACACGTTCAAGCAAAGTGACACAGTGCACAATGTTCCACAACCATAGTTCTCCATCTCTACCCAGAAGGTGTGTGTGGTGAAAAGGCCTTCTTAGATGTTTTCTTTGGGGGAGCTATTTTTTTTCAGCTAAGCCTCTCCAGCGCACATAGGACTACAATGAGATAGAAAGACAAAGATGAAACATTCCCTGCTGAACAGAGCCTATAATAGAGGATTGTGAGAGTTTGTTCCCAGATAAATATTTGAGTAAGACAAGCACTGAGGAGTACACAAAGCATCATGGGATCAGATGAGGATGAGATCACTTCCATGTTGGGAGGTGGAGGGAGGCAGAGAGCAGAGAGAGAAATCTGGGAAAGTTTCATGGAGAAGGCAGGATTTATGTTGGGGCTTGAAGACAAATTTCAACAGATGGTGATGGGGAGGGGGTGCAGGAGGGAGACAACAATAGACAGAACCACTCAAATCTATTGAAAAAAGGGGATTCCTCAGTTATACACACACTCTACATATGTATATATAAAGATATACATATAATGTTATGTTATATTAAATAATATATTAGATATAATTTATAATTATATAATATATGTATAGATGAATTAATAAAATGTAACATAATATATATATATATATAAATAAAATGACAATGATCAGATGCAGCTCCTAATTTTAAAAAATTACCCTTTCCTTAGATGCCCCTCTCTTTAAGAGGGCTGTCCTGATTCCTACACACACATACACAAGTTGTTAGAGTTTTCTCCTCCATTCATTATATATTTATTTCCTTCATATATATATATGTATATATATATGTGATCATAAATGCATATTTGCAATAATAGTAGTTAACATTTACACAGCACTTGCCATGTGCCAGGCACCATGCTAGGCACTTTACAATGATATCATTTGATCCTTACATATAGTATATAGAATTATTGTCCCCATTTTACAGTTGAGAAATATATAGAAGTATATAAATATGATTGTTTATTGCATATGAGATGATTACAACAAATTCTGTCATATATTATATATTGCATAGTATATAGCAACACTGATGTTTATACAGACCCCCCCAACTGTAAGATGGGAATAAGACCTTCCGAGGTTGTTGCCAGAATCAGATGAGATATTTCTAACAAGTATTTATCACAGTATCTTACATATGATCATCACTGTTCAGTCATTTTTCAATCATGTCCAACTCTCCACGACCCCATCTGAGGTTTTCTTGGCAAAGATACTGGTGTATTTGCCATTTCCTTCTCCATCTCATTTTATAGATGAGGAAACTGAGACAGAGTTAAGTGACTAGCCCAAGGTCACATAAGTTCGTATGTTTCTGAGGCTAGATTTGAACTCAGAAAAACTCATCGTGCAGGCCTGGCTTTCTAACCACTGTGTGCTTATTCCCTTCCCTAGATAACTTATATTTACTTCAGCACCTAAATTGCTATCTGGATAGGACGTCAGAGACCAAAGTCTTATGCTAGAAAATAGTCCCATGTCAGACACAAAATAACTGCACGACCCATGGCAAGTTATTTAAGCCATCAAAGCTTCAATTTCCTCATTCTTAAAATGAACAGTCTGGAGTAAGTGGTTCCAAGGTCCCTTCCCACTATAAATCTATGGTCCTATGGTTAATGGTCCCTCATTTCACAGAGGAGACTAGGACCTAAGGAACTTAGGTGACATAGCCAGTAAGCATCAGAGGTGGCATTTGAACCCAGAGCCTCTGAATCCCAAGTTCGTAGTCTTCCTACTGCACAACCCCTATATGTTCTCCAAGCGGAATGTAAGCCCCTTGAGGGCAAACATTCTTTCCCTTTTGTATCTGTACTCCAATGCCTGGCACAAGGTGGATACTTAATAAGTTCGTATCGATTATTTGTTGATTGATCAAATGATTAAAAATAGAACCTGTATGTGCAGTGGATGGAAGTTAAAGCAAATACCTTTGAAATTGGGCCAGGACCCTGGAGACAGACTCAGAAGGGCAATGGTGTCCCCTTGTGGATTTCTGGATGAGAGCAACCTGGCAAAGGAAGCTTGGTGTCAGCTGCTAGATGGGGAAGACTCTGGGGAAAAGACCATTGATACCCCAAGAGCCCTATCCCAGGAGAAGCTGACAAACGCAAGGGAGATAGGAATTCCAGGGGAATTCATCTGGGGAAGGGCTGCTTAAAAGCCCTGCCATATCTTGATAAATCAGATTAATTTGGGAATTTCTCTTATCTCTCTACTAGAGTGTAAGGCAAGGGGCCATATCCTATGTGCTTTGTATATGCCTCTGCTCTTTGTAAGAGGTGTGAGTGAGGGAATGAATGAATGAGTAAAATAGAGGGCAGCATGGCAATGGGAATATATTGGGACTTGGAGTCTGAGGGCTTGGAGTTCTACATATCTGACCATCTGTGTGGATTCAGGAAAGACCTTTGGGCCTCAGTTTCCTCATCTTTAAAGTGAGAGAGTGGTATTAGATATCCTCCCAGTCTTACATCTTATGGCTGGCTGGATGAATGAGCGGATCAACCCTGAATAACAGAGTCACATACTAAGACAATGGGAGAGCTCCAGCATCCAATGAGTTCCCCTGTCTATCTCTCTCCCCTGGGGGAGGAAGGGTGCCTGCTTTGGCCCAATCTCCTCTCATTTTGTTGTGGATGGTCTGGAAAGTTATTCTCATGAAAGCTCCCACTCAGACATCATCATTCAAGCCATAACAGTTCCCCCGGCAAGAGAGGGAAGGCATCTGTCCCTTTTCTTCCCACAGATAATGGAAATTAGCCTAATTAAATTGTATCTGCTCTCAGCTGCCACCATGAGAGGTGGCCCACAAGTATAGAGTTGAAGTTAACCAAGGTAGACAGATGTCTAGAAATACCTCCATATAGATGCATAGATTTTCCTTCTTTTCCCCTCACAGGGAAGGAGAAAGGAGGAAGACATTGGCCAGCACTGAGATCATTACATGAATTCACTGGGGACGCAGAGAGGAAACAAAAACAGAGGGCTCAGGATGGGCTGGATTGTCTTTGAGAGAGAGAAGGCCTATTATCAATGAGATGGGCTCCAGGCCACACTGGCTTTTCAGATTGGCCATCATGCTTTTTCAGCTCATGTTGGCAGAAGGACTCCAACAGACGGAGCTTTGGCCATGCTGCCCCCCTCCAGAATCCTCTCACTAGAGGCATATTTTTTTCCTCTGAAAAAGTTAGTTAGTGATGAATTTGACATGAAGCAGCTCTCCTAGCCCCTAGACCCACTCAGGTCTTCAACACTGCCAGCCCAGGTGCATTCTCACCTGGCAAACCCAGGGCCCAGAATTCCATTCCCAACCCTGGCTGTTCCACTTCTCTGCAGGGGAACAATGGTGTGAGGGCTGGAAGCAGCTGCCTCCCCAGGAGCTCAGCCACTTCAGGGTTAGCCTCTGAAGCAGGCAATTTCTCCATGACAGAAACATGCCTTGCTTTGTGTGGGTCTAGAGATGTAATCTGGGGAGAACAGAAGATTTTTCATTGCTGGGTTTTTTCCCTAGGATTTTGGATGCCCTTATACTGAACTGTCTATACCAGGGGTCTTTTTCAGTTTTTACCTAGAGATCAATTTCTTAACCTGATCAACCAGGACTTAGAGCTGAAAAGTCATCTAGTCCAACCCTCTAACTACAGACGGTGAAACTGAGATGAGATAACTCATAGGACTTGAATCTAGATGGAATTTCAAGAGATCACCTAGTTCAACCATCTTGTTTTACAGATGGAGAAACTGAGGTGCAAAGGTAAGTTACCCTATCTAAGGTCCCAAAGATAGCATGTGGTAGAGCCAGAATTTAACCCAAGATCTCTTATTCCAAACCTAATGGTCTTTCTGGCCCATCTTCTAGTCCTCTTCCACTAGGCTTGTCATCCCTACATGTCTCCTTCCAAGGTTTGCTGGGCTTCCAAAGGGGAAAGGTTTGTGCTGAACATGGTACTCCCTCCTCCTCTTCTCACCAGCTCTATAAGAGGTAATCTAACCCCTACTTGAAAATTTCCAGAGAGGGTAACCCACAGAATCACACAGAATCCTTGAAGATATGGAAGGGACATTACTATTTGCTTATCACCATACCCTGCTCCCCGACATGCCCCCATCCCACAATACCTTCTCTGCTCAGAGTCTTTATCATTACATTCCACACATAAACACACACTGTGGGACTTAACTGCCTCCACCTCTTTCACATCCAGGTCCAGCTCAAATGGCATCTCCTCAATCAAAGTTGCCCTAAGGCTCCCATCCTTACAATTCATTCACAAAATTTCTGGGCTAGAAGAAAATTCAAAGGCCATTTAGTTCAACCCATACCTATAAGGCTATTCTCTCTACAACATTCCTAGCAAGCAGCCGTCATTCTCTCTGTTTAAAGGCTTCTGGTGATGCTGACTTCACTGCCTCCTGAAGTATTCCATTTTGCTTCAGGACAGATCAAATTTGTTTGGTATATAGATCCAAAGAACATTGGGGAATCAATCGGCAAATTCAGTCAATCAGCAAACAATCTAATTAAGCAAGTACTACATACCAGCCACTAAAACATACTCACAGAATGCCAGAACTCAAAAGGCCCTACTTCAGGTATCAGTGAAGAGTTGGCCAAACAGAAAACCTTCCACGATATCCCCAACAAGAACCCATTCAGTCTCTGCTTGATGACATTCAGTGAAGAGGAGCTCTCTACTGGCCAAGGTAGTTCCCCTTCTGAAGCACGCTATGAAATGCTTCTTGTCAGATGGTGTAAAAAAAAAGTAAGCGCATATATTCATGTTGGGAATAGCCTTTAATATTATGTATTTGTTTGTTTATCTTAAACCCTGGCTAAGTTCTCTGACAGTATAGCTGGCTCATGTATAGAGTTTGCTGATTGGTTGCTTGATGTTCTGTGGGTCTTTGTATAATCAAAGCTATCCCAAAGCAAACTCAGGAGACGGAGTTCTCCATCACTACAAAATGCCCCAATTGTTCCATTTTCTCTGTGACCTTGGTGACAAGCAATGTGCTAAATAGGGAGGGGCACAGCCTAAGGCAGAGGTTCTGGACCTGGAGTTCGTGAACTTGGTCTTATTTTTTTAATGTTTATAGCTGTGTTTCAATTCAATTACCTTCCTTTGTAATCCTTTGTATTCTATGCATTTTAAAACATTTTTCTGAGAAGGGGTCTACAACAAGATAGAGAGCCCCTGATCACGGGTGATGGCACTGACTTCTGCAGGCTTAGCTACTCAGGTACTTGTCTGAGGTTTCCCCCTGAAGATCTTTCCATTTACCTTCAGAGTGTGCCCACTTCAAGAGAAAACACTTCAAATCCATTCAGAAAACATTTACTAAGCACCCATGGTATGCAGAACACACCCTGGACACTGGGGAAGATACCAAATTTAGATTTTATTATCATAGACATACGACTAGCAAGGAACTTACAGGTCAATTAGATATAAATCCTTCATTTTACAGATGAGAGAACTGAAGCCCACAGAACTGTAGTGATTTGCTTTGAGTTACACAGTTAGTAAGCAAATTCAGTAGGTCACAGAGCATTGAGTCTCATATGATCTAGGAAGATGAATGGAATATACTCATTCCTGGAAACCCAACATGTCTTCTCTTGGCCACTGTCATCCAAGTCTAGAACCTAGCATCAAGAACCTAGATTGCTGAGTCTGCCATAAAATCAGTAAGGATAGCTAGAAAGAGGAGGCTATAAACTCCGGGAGAGGAGGGACCAAGACTTATTTCAACTGGCCATTTTCTCCAAACTTAGCACCTTCCAGAGCTCTTCAAATCTCTAGCTTCCTTCAAGGCTCAAGTTTTCTATCTGTCTAAAGTCTTCTCTTCCTTCATTTATATTTTGTTTTCTTCTCTGTTACTTTGTTATAATAGCTTCCTCCGTAGAGTATAAGCTCTTTGAGGGCAGGGACTGTTTCTGTTTTGTTTTGTTATTGGATTCTCAATGCCAAACACTGCCTGGCACACAGCAGGTGTTTAATAAATGCATGTTGGATTGAATTGAATTTGACCTAGTTTGGAGCTATGCACTTAGTGGGCATCTAACGAATGCTTGTTGAGTGGAAATGAATTTGTTTAATTAAATGGGCAGAGGACGGTAAAACTGTCTTCTTCTAGAGGGAAGGCAGCTACATATGGACACAAACCAGATGAGTTAATTGCTGACAACTAATGGAGAATGAGATGGTGACCACAGCTGTAATGAGACCAAATAAGGCTGGCTCCATCAAAAATGACAAATGCTGGAGAGGATGTGGAAAAATTGGAATACTAATGCATTGTTGGTGGAGCTGTGAACTGATAGAACCATTCTGGAGAGCAATCTGGAACTATGCCCAAAGGGCTATAAATAATTGCATACCCTTTGACCTAGTAATACCACTTCTGGGGTTGTATCCCAAAGAGATCATAGAAGTGGGAGGAAGACCCATATGCATAAAAATATTTATTGCAGCTCTCTTTGTGGTGGCAAAAAACTGGAAATTAAGGGGATGCCCATCAATTGGGGAATGGCTAAACAAGTTGTGGTATATGAATGTAATGGAATACTATTGTGCTATAAGAAATGGGGAGGAGACAGTCTTCATATTCACCTGGAGAGGCTTATACAAACAGATGCTAAGTGAGAAGAACAGAACCAGGAAAAATTTGTACACAATCACAGGCACAGCGTGTGTGTGATGACCAACTTTGATAAACTAGACTCTTCTCAGCAATGCATAGTTATAAGACAATTCTACAAGTCTCAGGATGGAAGGAGATATCTACATTCAGAGAAGGATCTAAAAAGAAAAGAGTTTAAATGGAGACTACATGCTATCATTCTTTTTCATGTTTGGTTCTCTTTCTTTTTTCCCATTGTTCACTCCATTGGTTACAACCCTTCAATACAATCAGACTAACGTCCAATGTGAAAGTATTTGCAGATTCTATATTTGACTGCATGCCACCATGGGGGGTGGAGGGGAGAGGGAAGGGAGAAAAGTTGAAACTCAAAGGATTGTGGAACAGAATCTTATAAACTAAAAGTAAATATGCAAATCAATTAAAAATAAAAAGATTGGCTCCCTCATTGGCCAGGGTTGGAATAGTCACCTATCAGTTTTCCTGTCTGGTACTCAGCCCCAAGTCAACAATGGATGTGACAGGACCTTTTGCTCTATCTCTCCATTATTATCCAAACATATATCTGCCATTCTGCTGTGGCAGAGAACTCTGTGCTGCTCCAAGAAGACTGGAAAAAATACAAAAGTGTTTAATAGCTTAACAGTTTAAGAGCTGTTCTCAGGAATAGAGGCATTGAGACACAGTGGAAAAAGGGTTGGACTTGCAGTCAAAGGATCTGAGATCAGTCTCCACCATGGGCACTAATGAGCTCTATGACCTTGACCAAGTAACTTCCTTTATCTGGGCCTCAGTTCCTTCTTCTATAAAATGAGGGAGATGGACTATATGGTCTTTCATATTCCCCTTCCCAATCTAGATCTATGACCCTATGATCTTCTATGTCATTTCACTGCCCTGGGCCTTAGTAAAAGGAAACAGTTGGACTAAATGGTCTCCAAGGCCCCTTCCAGATTTAGATCTGAGATCTGATCAGTCTGAATAATGGCTCCAATATCTCATTTGCTGGTACTCGGACAAATCATTTCCCATCCATGAGCTCAGGATTAATCGTCTTTCCCCTTCCCTGTCAATGTCATGTGGTCACTGTGAGGCCCTAGAAAGATATGATAGATGTGAAGCAGCTAGCAAGCTCAAAGCACTCTGGGAAATGCCATCGATGATGCGTGAGAGGTGTGTGAAAAATGGGAACGAGCCTAGAAAAGACCTTTTCAATCTGAAAAGACAAAGGCAAAGTGGGGAGGGGATCAAAGGTTGTAAAATTATGACACAAGCTTGTTAAAAAATCAGAAGACTATGAGCTCCTTGAGGGCAGGGACTATGTCCTTTTTGTATTTGTTATCCACTAGCATGGCACTCATTGCAGAAGAGGTGCTAAAGAAATGCCTGTCGGACTGAAATGAAACAAGAAATGAATGATGGCGGGGGGGAAGGGAGGAGAGGAGAGAGAACATGGATTTATTTGACAGATTCTAGAATACTAGAGTCTATCCCTCCCCTAACCCTCCCCCTGCCACCACTCCCAGAGCTTGAAAGCCTTTACAAGAAATAAAAAGCAGCATTACTTTAAGCAGTAGGTAATAGGCATATGGGACTCATTACCTCAGGAGGGGGCATTGACTGAAAATAAATACAAATAGCTTTCCAAAAGGTTGAGATGTATTCATGGATGACAGATTCATAATGGATTATTAAGGGAAAGTGGGGATTTTTTTTGGCAGGTGTCCCCATCCTCGGTCAAGGAAGATATGTCTCCTTGCTGCCTCCACCAGGGACAAAACATCGGTCTGGATGACCCAATGGGATGGTCCTTCTGTTTATATGTTCACAGATATCTCCTCCTGCTCTATATAATCTTGATTTTGATGTTCAGTTCTAACGTCTTCCATTCTTTACATCCCCTCCATTCAGAAACCTTAGAAGATTCTCCACTGTATAATGGGCCAATGAGCTACATAGACAAAGAGCACAAAAGAGATGTCACATCCTACCTGAAAAATTCCTCCATCTCTCTCCCACTCTCAGCTTCAGAGAAAACAGTCTCTTTCTCATAACACTATGTGGATTCCTCCTTTTCCCTTATTACAGTTTTGGTTTTGTCATATTTGCTTATGGATGTATGTTGTGCCTTTCATTTGAATGTAAGCACAGTGATGGCAAGAAATGTGCCATTTTTTATACTTCCAGAACAGAAAATAGCATATGGTGGATATTTCACAAATATGATTTTGCTTGACCAAACTTGACCTGGTTTGACCTAATTTAACTTGACTTGATTTGAATCAAATTAAAGCAACCAGAAAATCAATTTTCCAGACTTCAAAAGGTAGAGGAAGTAGAAGGTGAGCTTCTATTCTGAATCTGACATGGAAGCACATGAAAGTCTTCAACCAACATAGATTTTTAAAATTCCTACCCAGAACGTGGGAGAAAGAGTAAGCTTGCTGGGGATGAAAATAAAAATGTGCTGTGCTCCCGAAAAAGAGGACAAGAAGTACTAAAGTTCAAAATGAGCTGAGAGCCTCGTAAGCAAAGCTAAATACACAAAAAGGATTGGTGAAGTCAATAGGAGAAGTCTTTTCAGTGATCTGGCCATGTCTGGGCTAGATGAGATGGTGAGAGGTGAAGGAGAAAAAGCAGAATTACTCAACTCAATTTATTCCTATTTTCTCTACCGATGACAATAGTCTTCAGAACTAGGAGGCTAAAGTAGGAATAATTGACAGAGAATTGAAAACCAGGATAAGTGAGGAAACACTAATAGTAATATTAATAATAACAATAATAGTCATTCTCATTTCTGTAACAAGTTAAGGTTTACAAAATACTTCCTTCATAATAATCCTATAACATAGGGCCCCTGAGCATTATTATCCTCATTTTAAGATGAGCCACCTAGTCTCAGTTGAGGGAGGGCACTTTTATAAAAGGGGCAGCTTTTATTAAAGGCTTTTATTAAGCGTTTGCTATGTATGTGCCAGGCACTGTGCTAAGCCTCAAGGAGAAAAGATAGCAAAAATAGTCCCTGCCTTCAAAGGTCTTACAATCTAATTAAGGAGATAATATATAAAATAGGTTTGTGATTCTGACTTTGATTACTAGTAATTTCCAGCCTTCAAGGAAAGACTAAACAAGCCCTTGCTGGGAAGGATGTAGGGAGAATTCCAGGTCAGGTACAGATTGGACTAGATGCACTCAGAGGTTCCCTTCCTTCTCAGAGAAGCATGATTCTGATTCTATCTGTCTGGGCTGTTACAGTCAAGATTCATTTAGAGGCAAAACTCTTTTTTCATCATCTCAGACTTCATCTATAAAGTAGACTCAAATCTCAAGTCCTTAGAGAGTCTGAGAGAAAGCATGTAATAGCGTTCAAGGTCTTTGAAAAACAGCCTCTCCCAGCTTGACCAGAGCATGGCTCATTTTAACTCTATTGGTTGCCTTAGTCACCTGCTGTTTCTTTTCGGTTCCTGCCACTGCCCCAAGAATGAAGGCATTTTGTTCAACTGGCAAACAAAAGGAAAAACAAGGGCCATCATCCTGGATCAATTAAGAAGAGCTTGAGAAAACCTACAGAAAGCTAAAACTTTCATTCAACCATCATGCTCATATTTCATAAAGAATGTATTCCATTATATCCATGTGTCACAATGTGTTTAGCCATTCTCCAATTAATGGGTTTGTTTCCACTTCTTTGTTACCACAAAAGTGCTGCAACACATACTTCAGTTTATGTCAAGTCTTTGTTTTGTCATTGATACCCTTGGGGCCTATGCCTAACAGTGAAATCTCTAAGTCAAAAGGCATGGATATTTTAGTCACTTAACCTGCATAATTCCAAATTGCTTTCCAGAGGTTGTACCAAGCCACAGCTTCACCATCAGTGCATCAAGGCACCTGTCTTTCCACAATCTCTCCAACATTGTCGATTCTCATCTTTCATCATCTTTGCCAATTTTCTGAATGTAGGATGATCCTCATGGTTTTTCTGATTTGCATTTCTTTTATTATTTGTGATTGAGGGCATTATTTAATATGCTTTCAATTCTTATTTCAGAAGTCTTTCTTTATACCCTTGGACCAGGGGTGGGGAAGCTGTGGCCTCAGGGTCACATATGACCCAGTAGATCCTCAAGTGTGACCCTTTGATTGAGTCCAAACTTCACAGAGGCCTCAGGTTCCCCAACTTGGACCATTTCTCCATTTATTGAGGAATGGCTTTTAGTCTTCTACATGTCAGTGTCTATATATATTAGATATCAAATTTTTCTCAAAGAAACTTGAAGCTAATATTGTCCCAGTCGACTACTTCCTTTCTTACCCATTAGTTTTCTTTGTGTAAAAGTTTTCATTTTCACAAAATCATGCTTATCTACATTATATTTTGTAAATTCTACTAAGCCTTTTTAATCAAGAATTTACCATTTGCCCATATCTATGAAAAGTGTATGATTGACTTTCTCTAATTTTTATAGCAAGATCATATCACATAACCACTTTGAATTTTTTTGTGGAATATGGTGTACCAAGTTGGTCAAAATCTAATTTCTGCCAGAATGTTATTAGATGAGAATAATTTGTATTTAATACATCCACTATAAGTATATAAAAGATGTTTTTAAAATATTGTATCATCAGCAACCTCAGTAAAATCACCATCTTCATTGACATTCTTATCATCACCAATGTCATCTTCAACATGACTGTACCACCACCACCATCACCACTGTTGCCATTTCTAACTACTTAATCATCATGAACAATGATAAAGAGGATCTTGATATGACAGAGATCACAAGGAGACAGAGTGATAGAGTAGAAAGGACCATGACTCTAGAGTCAGAATACCCGAATTCAAATTCCACCTCTGACATTTACTACCTCTGTTACCTTGGGTATGTCACTTAACTTTCCTGGGCCTCAGTTTTCTCCTCTGTAAAGTGTGGAAGATTAAAATAGATAGCCTCTAATGTCCATTCCAGTTCTAAATCAATTATCATATGAGCCATCATAACAGAGAAAAAGAAGAAGGTATTTGCTAAGTGCCAGGTATGGTACAGGAGAAAGAATATTATTATATTTCAAGTCAGAAGATCTTGATGCAAATTCTGGCTCTGACATGTAATATGCATGTGACCTTGGGGAGTTCAGTTCTTTTCTTCAAGGACTAGCTATAAAATGGGGGTGGGGGCAAGGAGCATGGGAACATCAGCCCTGAAGTGACTTCCAGCTTTAAATCTAAGATGTTCCGTATCACTAAGAAGTATGGAAAGTAAGTGTGAGAAGGTAACCGTGGTCCTATTGAGTCACAAAACATGTGTGGGAGAGAAAGGATTTGAGTTGGACCATAAAAGAAGGGTAGGAGATAGAAAAAAGAGAAAATGGTAAAGGCCACTCAAGGCAAGATAGCATGGGTAAAGGTACAGTTTGCATTTACAGTATTAATTTCAGAATAATCATTATTTGTTTGCTGACACACTTAAAAGAAAGACATTGACAAGCTACGGCATGTCTGACTGAAGAAAGCCAATCTGCCTGTGGCATGAAAGCAAGAACATTGGATTTGGAATCAGAGGACCTGAACCCAGAATTGAGACCTGCTGTTTATGACTAGTGAACCACTTAACTTCCATGGACTTTCACACCATCACTCCTCTCTCCAAGTGCCACTCCATCTCCTGCCCTGAGCCCATGGACTTGCCGATGGGTGAGAGTGCTCCATCTCTAGCCAGAACCACCCCACTTCACTACCAGCAATGTGCCATACCTCATGCCCCATCACTTTTCCAAGACCCTGTTTTTCTCTACTATCTCAGGCAACAGTAGTCAAATCAAGGTTACCATCCCTGAAGGGGCCAAGTCAGTCAATTTCCTTGTGACTCTACTTACCATCTCTGTGTCTTCACAGACCGAAGCCCCCATCCCTGGCCACCACTCCTCCAGATGGGTAATCTTCCCCAGTTAGGATTTAAGCACCTTGGGGAGAAAGGTTAATCTGCTTATCACAGTGCCTGACACATAGTTATCGCTTAATCTTTTTTTTAATCATTTATCCTGAGGCCAAGGGAGCTTTTCCCAAAGACAGCAAATTTAGGAGACAATGAAAGCACTTTCACCCCTTCAAAAGCAGAGAGACCAAAGGATTTAGCGACTACTTAGCAAGAAAAAAAATTCAAATAAGATGCTACCAGCTGGTCTGCTTCCTCTGTTAGTAGGATCATGAGTTTATGCCTGCTCTACCCCTAACCTCGGACCCCTCCTCCAGCCTTCTCTCTGGCCTCTACAAGCTAGATCTGGGGTCCAAGGGGAAAAAATTATTCAGGGATTTATTTTATCCCCGGATGGCTTGTGCTAGTCCAGGTACAAAAGCTCCTGTTTGCAGCTCTGGTGTCTGTCTCTCTCTGTCTCTCTCTGTCTCTCTTTCTGTCTCCCTCTTGTTCCAGAATCCATACTCAAAGTCTTTCCAACTTATGGCCCTCTGGTAGGGCATTTGAGAACATCATCAGAAAAGCACTTTAATGCGGGGATAAGTCAGAGATATGATCTCAGAGCACAAATTCCTAAACTGTTATAAGTATTGAAGCTGAGATCTATAAAGATAAAGTGACTTGGCCAAAGTCACACAGGCAGTGAAGGGGACCCAGTGAAAGGAGCCCTGGATGTGAAGTCACAGGACCTAGATGCAAATATCACCTTGCTCATTTGCTCTGGGTGTTATCCTGGGTGACAAGACACATAACTCCTTTGGGCCTTCTTCACCTATAAAATCAGGGACTTGGCTTGACTAGATGACTTCTGGGGTCCATTCCAAATTTAAATCCAGGATCTCATTCTCTTTCTCTTGATTCTTGTGTCTGCCCTGTATGACCTTGAAGAATCAATCTATAAGTATTTTTAAGATGCGTATCTTCCCTGTACCTCAATACAAATTGACCTATGAGGTCCCTTCCAAGCTATGATCATGGTATAGTAGAAGTGCTGGCATTAGAATAAGAAGCTCTTGATTCAAATCTCACTTTTGATGCTTCCCACCTGAGTGACTTTAGACACAAGGCAGACTGATGGTTGTGGACAAAGTACTGAACTGGGAGTTAGGAATACCTGGGTTCTATCCCTGTCTCAGGATTTGGAGTCATAGAGAGCAGAATGAGACATATACAGAACTTGGAGGAACCCTTCACAGGAGCAAGTTCACACAGTTCTAGAGTTGACATGGCCCTTAGAACAGAGAATGTCAGAGGTGGGAAGACACTTAGAACCTAGAAAGTCAGAGTTGAGAGGGGGTTTAGAACAGGGGATGTCAGAGGTGGGTAAGACCATAATCTTGTCTAGTTCACTTCATTTTCCAAATGAGATGAACAAGTGCCAGACAGAGGATGTCACAGCAAACATTACATAGCAAGCTGATGGCCAAGACTAGAGAGGCCCCAGGCTCCTGCTGCCCATCACAGTGCCCAGGGCTCTTGTTAATACGTGGGCCTGGATAGACTGTAAGCTCTATCTTACTTCCTAATGGAAGTACCAAATGTAGCACCTGGTGCCTAATCTGTGCTCATTGACTGATTCTTGAAAAACCAAACTATGTCTCTCATTTCATCTCCCACAGAAAATAACAATAAAAATTTATATTCATGTGGTCTTTTAACTCCTTTTTGACACTCATACTAGCAGAAGATTAGTAGTCTAGGCATTTTGTCCCCATTTTACAGGTTAGAAAAATCAGGGTTCAGAGCAGCTAAGTGACCTGCCCAGAGTTGCATAGCTAGTAAGAAGCAAGCTGAGGGGGCTTGAACCTAGTGCCTCTCCCACAAAACCCAGGACTCTTTCCAACACAACAATCTCTTTTTTAAAAAAAAATAGCTGCAAGATACTTGAAAAAAATTTGGAGTGAAGACTAAGTAAGGTTCTGGGTGTGTGTTTTTTTTCTCTTTCCTCTCTTTAAAAAGTAAGAATTATCTCCAAAGCCACTCAGCTGTTGTCCCCTTCTCCTCTGAACCAACTCCAGATGGTGGTAAAGTAAGCCATCTGAGAAGTGAGGGAGAAAGAAGGCATAGCCTGCCAGGAGTCACAGCCAAACCTAAAAGGCTTTACCTGGAAGGCTTGGCTGGCTGAGGAACCAAGGAGGTGGCTGGTGTTTGTGGGGGAAATGGGGAGAGGAAACCTGATTTTCTAATTGAAATGCTTTTAGTGGTCCCAGTTCAATCCCAATTGGGCAAGAAGCCAGGATGGAGGTCCAGCCAGTCGAGCTCCTTCTTCCCAACTGGCATATTTGTGCTTAGGCTCAGGATGGGCCCAGGCTAAGATTTCATTGCTAAAAGGGAAAGTAATAAATACTATTAAAAGCCAAGCCCCAGGAAGCCAAGGTGAGGCCAAGATCCTCAAGGAATGGAATGGGGCTTTTGGCAAAGAAGAATAAGCTTTGTTTCCAGTCCTGCCATATTAACTCTATGATTCCCTTTCCACCATCTCCCCAGATATTTTTTAGATCCAGGGACAAATATTTTAGCCCTAAAAGGGGCCAGGGCATCATATTGGGAATGTTTTACTCAGGAGGATTTCTAATTGAATTGGAGAGAAAGAAAGATCCCCCAGCTAATGAGCCTGCTCCTATCTAAACTGAAGAGAGGCATACTTTGGAGCAGAGGGGACTTCTGGGGAGTTGGGGGAGGATGATGTTCTCTTATAGCCAGATGAATGCTTAATCTCAAAATTACAGGATCTTCCTATTGGCTCCTGTAGCAGAGTCACCAAGAGGTTTATTGGGGTGGAATGTAACAGGAGCATCAAGGGGCTACTGTAGTAATGTATCAACAGTAAAACTGAGCAGTTGTGCCAGAAGGAAAGTCACAGATTTAGGGTTCTGAGGAAGGGATATCCAATGCAGAGATGAGGAAATTGAGGTCCAGAGAGGTGACACACATTTGTCCAAGGTCAGGCTGCCAAGTGGCAGTGCTGGGATTTGAACTTGGGTCTTCGGACTCCAAGTTCAGTGTTAGTTATTCATTGCCTCTTTAAAAATTGATGTGAGCAAAAGAGTAAAGGTTACTTGTTTCTGCTTAGTGCAGTGCTGGCCTTGGAGCTGACCATTGGAGAGTGGTAGATGCTTGGGGGAATTAGGATCATGTACATGTAGAGAAACACTACCTGACTTTGTCACCGTGGGCAAAGCATTTCCTTCTCTGGGCTGCAGGTTCTTCACCTTTAAAATGAGGGAGCTCAGCTAAATTATTTCTCAGGTACCTTCTAACCTAGAGTCTTATGGTCACAATTAACTAAACATGGCATTTAAACTAAGCCCAGTCTGGTTAGGGCATGCAAAGTTTGATTTCAGGATCTGAAATTGACAAATGAGTCCTTGTGCTCGTTCTTTCTGGCTACTTTCATTTCTCACAATGCCTCCCTCATCCACAATGAGTAACCTTTTCAAGGCAAAGACTATCTGATTTTTGTCTCTATATCCCTAGGGCCTAGAACAGTGCCTGCACATAGTAGGTGTTGAATAATGATGGTTGATGGATGGACTGATTTGTTAACTCCTTCCTAACCTGCCTGGGATTGTTCAGCAGGATGAGGCCCCTGGATCTGTTTATTGCCTCAGGAGAGCTGTCCTAGGTATATCTAACACTCAACCCAAAGACTTCAGGCAGGTTTCTTCCCTTTTCTGTGTCTTAGTTTCCTCATTTGCAAAATAAGAATGATGACAAAGTGCCCTAGTGCCTAGCATGGCACATAGTAGACATATAAGAAATACTTCTTGATTGATATTGTAAGGGAAAGGCTTGGTAAACCTTAAAGCTAAACAGATACTTGCATTTTTAATGTAATTTATTCCTGTTATTTTATTTAAACCTTCAAACAACACTGTAAAGTAAGTGTTATCATTATTACCTCTCAAAGATGAGAGAAATAACTTCCCCAGGACCACAAAACTAGGAAGTATCAGAAGGAAGACAAGATCTCATGTCTTCTTGATGTAAGTTCATATCCTGAGGATCACACAAAACAATATTTAACCTAGCACAGTACTAGACACACATGTAGTAGGTGCTTAATAAATGTTTGTTCCCTACTCTAATCCAGCACTCAATTTATTATGCCACTATGACAATGGGAGCTTCTACTACTACGTTGCCTGGCTGAATCTAATGTTCTCCTGGCACCCCAAAACCAAAGCCCCTAGTGTTTTGGTTAACCACTTCACTCTACCTGAGAAAGCTGGCTCCCTGCAGACATCAGATCAGCAATGACTGCCACATACCTGCAAAACTGATGGAGAGCAGAGGCCATGCAGCATAAATCTGTTTGTGATTATAGCCTGTCAGGGAGTGCCCTCAGTATCAGATTCTGACAGAATCTGAATTTGGGGGGCCAAGGGGGAGATGGCTGATGAGAGGCAATGCTAGTTTCTCTGAATGTCCCTGCTATAGAGACATCTTTGTCCTTTAGGTGGAGATGGAACTTTAGAGATGGAGATGGAACTCTGTTGTTTCATTTCAAATGCAGGAAATATAGCTCTCTTCATGAATTCCCCACATATGAACACTCCAGGGTATCTAGGAACACCCACCAACCTTAGCCTGAAGGTTCCAACTCTTGGCACCAGACTCAGAAGAAGAAAAAATGCATGCAGTTCCACTAAATTTCACCATACTGAAAGGGGATGGTTGTTGGATTTCTGCATCAGATCTGAATGAATGGAACTTATACAAAAGATTTACTGGTTATTAGGAGGTTTAGAAGTGAAGTAGGTCCAAAGAAGGTATAACATAAACTGATATCCAAGTAGGTAAGCAGAAATCCAGGCTGAAGAGAGCACTAGACATTTATTTATCAAGGAAACTAAAGCCGAGAACTAAACATTCCTGCTCTAACAAGGAAATAATAGGATCACAGAATCTCAGAACTGGGGAAGACCATAAAACATAGAATGTCAGAGTTAGGAAGGGTATGGAACACAATGCCGGGGCTAGAAGAGACCTTAGAACATAGATTTCTGGATTGGGAATGACATGGAACAAAATGTCAGGACTGGGAAGAACCTTTGAATGATGCACTGGGAAGGACTTTTTGGCAACAGTATCACTACTGAGAGGGACCTCAGAATGCAGAATGTCAGAATGGGGAAAGACTTTAGAAAATAATGTAGAATCTCAGACCTGGAAGGGACCTTAGAACACCAACGTGTATATCTAAAATCAAGATCTAACATTATTTCTAAGAGGAAAAACACTAGAAGCCTTTCTAATAATATCAGAGATAAAACAAGGAAATCTGCTGTAATGATCATTATTTGATATAAATGCTACTTATAATTACAAGGCAAGAATAAGAAAATGAAAGAATAAGCATAGGCATGGAAAAACAAAAATTATCTCTCTTTGCAAATGATATGAAATTTTACCTAGAGAATAAACGAAAAACTAGTTTAAAAATAGCAATTTCAGGAAAATACCAAGACACGAAATACAAGATAAAGAACATCAACCTTTCTGTCAATTACCAACAAAATCCAGCAGGCCACAGAGAAAAGAAATTCCATTCAAAACAACTGCAAAATGCACAAAATAAATGGGATTCAAGTTATCATGACATACTGAGGGCTTGGGAATTTGTCTACGAAATACCCTTTATAAAAATAAAGGACCACAAAAAATTGGAGGCATTCCATGCTTATGGCTGGGTGCATCAATACAACAAAAATTATTATGTCACCCAAATGAAATTGAAAAATTTCATGCCATAACAATTAAACTGCAAAGAAATTATTTTATAGAACCATACAAAATAATTACAACAGGATTTCTGGAATGAGAAACATGTGATTCAAATCCTAGTACTGCTACTTACTTCCTATATGACAATGGGCAAATCATTAATTTTTTTGGATCTCAGTTTCATCATCTATATAATGAAGGGTTGATAGTGGATGGTCTCTAAAGTTCCTTCTAGTTCTTAATCATTTTCTTCCAAACAGTACCAAACCATTCTAACAAATAGTAGTCCCAACCTTGCTTTGATACTAGCAAATACCTCCCTTGACTTGTTCAGACTGAAGGAAATATTTCTCATTCATTCATCCAATATTTATTGGTTACCCACAATGAATCCAGCACTGCAGAAGGCACTACAGAGATGAATGAGACACTGTCCCTGCCCTCAATGAGAAGTTTAAAAATATCTTGTAATGAGGCATCCTGACAGTCAGGAGTCCTGGGTTCCAGCTCTGGCTTAGCCACTGTCATTTAGCCTCTGAATCATTGAAGTGATTTTCCTTGTGGTACATTAGGTAGTTTAATGTAATGAAAAAAGTATTTGCTTTGGGGACTTCAAGGTCTCCTTGTGTGTAAAATGGGGAGGGATTGGGGGCTTGGTGTAGATTATCCCTCAGATCACTTCCAACTTTGAATCCTCTAAAATCAGAGGATCAGAGGCAAAATTCAAACCCAGATCTTCTGGAATCCAAATCCAGCAATCTCTCCATTGTATCATACTCTCATCATTGCTTTCCCAACACCTTCTTAGAGCCTCATCCAGCTTCCCCATCCCTTTTTCTGTCTTCCAACACAACAGTTAACTCTTGTCTACAAGGTTAACATCTAACTTCCTACTTTCATGTAATTCCTTCTCTGACCAGCCACATGATATGTGATCTCCTTGAGAATGGGGGCTGTCTTTTGCCTCTTTTTTGTATGCCCAGTTCTTAGCACAGTTCCTGGCACATAGTAGGTGTTTAATAAATGTTTACTCTTTGAGAACTATTCTTTAAGCATTTACTATATGCAGAGCACTATATTAGGCTCTAGGGGTAAAAAGATTTTAAAAACCACCCCATTCTCCAGGTGGAGGTGCAAAAGGTAGAGGATGAATTAGCATACATACATGTAAGAAAAGACTAAATATCAATCAATAAACTAACATCTATTAAAGCATTGGATTCTCCAATCAATTCAATCAATAGACTAACATCTACTAAAGCATTGGATTCTTTGGATCCTCCTTTGCTATTGTCCCTGCTCCCTCTCAGATGTCACAACTTAACTCAAAATCAGGTTCCAGATGACCCCACTCAAGTCCACATAAGATGCCTCATCGAGACATTGTAAAGAACCTGTGTTCTTTCAAAGGTTATGATAACAACGCACAATTGTTATCATAATGATGATAATAATAATGATGATGGCTGACATTTAGATGGCATTTGAAAGTTGGCAAAGCACTTTATTTGCATTATCTCATTTGATCCTCACAATAAACTTGTGTGGTAGGTCCTGTTATCAGCCCCATTTTATTGATGAGGAAAGTGTTTAACTTCCCTGGCATTTACTATGTGTTAAATTATTCTGATAGGTCTGAAGATACAAAGGGAAAGCAAAATTATGCCCCTACACTCAGAGATCTTACATTCTCCTGGGAGAAACAACATTAGGCTAAGTTGGCACATACAGGATAAATATAGAACAAATGGTAGAATGAAATATACTCAAGGCATACATACATACATACATACATATATACATATACATATATGTGTGTGTGTATATATCTATATGACCAAGAAAATTGGGCCAGAAGCACTAACAACTGGGAAAGACCTTGTATAGGAAGTTGCATTTGAGATAAGCCTTGAGTGGTGTACTAAGGATTCTAAGAGACAGAGGTGAAGAGGGAGTGCATTTCAGGCATAGGGCACAGCTTGGACAAAAGCCTGGTAGTGGATCACATTTTTTTTTGTGGTGGTTAAAGCCATGGACTTGGAAAGACCATGCATGACTCACATCTATACGCTTGTCTTTGGCTTGGGTCCATGATAACCTATGCTATGTCTCTGTGATAATGAATTGTTCATTCATCCTTAACTATATAGTATCAAAGACTATAGACTATAACAAATATAGCCTTACAGAAACTTAGAGATCAATGTCAATGCTGAACATTTCCCAGATATGCCTGGGTTCAGTGTTGCTTATAATTCCATACATTGTCCATGAGACTATATGCTTGTAGAGCAGGCCAATGATTACTAACAAGTTATATGGCCTGAGGCAAATCATATTACCTCTTTGAGCCTTGGCTTTACTCATCTGTCAAATGGGGATAATTAATCCTGCATCTGCCTACCTTCACAAGGATCAGATGAAGTGATGGCTATAGAAATGCTTTGAGTATTTCTACCCAAGTAAAGGCCTACCCAAAATGGGGATTCTGAGTACTGGAAGACAAAGTCCAACCTCCTGACATTGAGACTGAAAACAACAAGGTCTACACTCCCTGCTCCTGTTTGGCTAGGAATCTGGCTGGTGACTGGCTGTACATAGTTACTGAATCCCTGGGGCCATTGACAACCAGGCAACATGGTATAGCAGAAAGAGCTATGGGCTCTGAAGTCAGAGTACTCAGGTTCAAATCCCATCTCTGGCACTCACTACTGGTACAGCGATGAGCAATTCTCTTAACCACTCTAGGCCTCAGGTGAGATATGAAACCAGCTCCTTTGATTCCAAACCAGCATTCTTTCTGTGATGATATCTTGCCTCTAAAATTATAGAAGGAGTCCTACTCAGGAAGAAATTGGAGTAGATGGCCTCTGGGTTTCCTTCTAAATATGATATTCTATAATGTCTCATTTTCTTAGGTTCACCCCGTTTTTCTAGCCTGTTGATATGCCTGTTGAAATGAGATCCATTTTCTCATCAATGCATTAACTATTAATTAACTATTAACCCAGTGTATACCTCCAGGCTCTCTGGTTTTTTTTTAACAAATATAATAACATCATCTATGCTTCCATCCAAGTCAATAATTAAGATGTTGAAAAGTGCAGGACTAAGGACAGATCACAAATGCCTCTTTTCCTAAAACCTAATCCATAGCCTTTGAGTCTAACCAATTCCAACTAATTCCAAATCCATCTAATTATACTCTAATCCAACTCACCTTTCTCCATTATACACCCAAGATGGAGAGATTATGTTAAAAAAAACTTTTAAATTTTTTTCTTCATGAAAGGGAAAAATCCCATATCTTCCAGTTACAATAAATATGATATTGTGCCTCAGTTTCACTATACATAAAATAAGATGTTTGGACTAGATGACCTATAATACGCTTTCCCAATTCAAATCTATGATCTTTCATTCCTGTGTATATCATATCTATGAAATTTGCATGATCTGTGACTGAGCTAACCCAGTCAAAAGTAGAATTGGCTCAAAAGTAAGTATTTCATTGGCCTTAAGCCTAGGAATGTGAAAATATCTCCCACAAGATAAAGGTTTTGGGACAGTGAGGAGGGTGATCAGCCCAAAGCAATCTCCCTGAGAGCTGTCAGTATGACTGAAATTCCACCATTATGAGTCTATTCATTTTAAAAGACTTTGGTCCCCATTGAGATGCAAATCCCTCTGGCAGAGTAATGGAACTAAACCATTGTCAACTATTAATGGCAAAGCGGAACTTGCCAAGAGGCCAATTTAGGCTGGATGTTAGGGGGAAAATTCTGAACAATTAGAGTTGTCCAAAAGTAGAATTGGCTTCCTCCAGAGCAGGGGCTCTTAACCTGGAGTCTATAAATTTACTTTTAAAAAAAACCTGTATTTCAATATAATTGATTTCCTTTCTAACTCTGTGCATTTTATTTTATGCATTCAAAAATGTTATTCCAAGAAAAGGGTCCATAGGCTTCACCAGACTGCTTGCCTGCTGAAGGGGTCTGGGATTGAAACAACATTAAGAATCTCTTGAGGTAACGGATTTCACTTTAGATGGCAACTTACCAGGTACGCTGGAGTGGGGCCTTCTTCTCAGGTACAACTTGCACATCACTGGAGGGTCATTAAAGTCCCTCCCCACTCTGATGCTGTGATTCTCCAAAGACCCATGATTTCCTACAGAGACAGAGTTTAAGACTTCTCTGTCTTAGTATAGAATCATTACTGTGAGCTGTCATAGCCAAAGCAAAAGCTGTCACTTGGTGGCTAGACCCCTGCTGTTGAGCATCCCAGAATCTCGTTAGGCTCATCCCGAGGAGACTGCTGTATACAATGCCCTACCAGGCTGGAAGATTTATTCCTTTTAGGTTGGTAAGACCTGCTAGACGGCAAGGTAAACAGAACACCGAACTCAGAGTCAGGGAGACCTGAGTTCAGATCTTGGCTCACAAGGTCACTTTTATGACTTTAGGCAAATCACAATTTCCCTTAATTTTATTAGTATAAAATGAAAATCATAGGACCTACCTCACAGGTTTGTAGTGAGGAGCAAATGAGATAATGTACGTAAAGTGCCTTGTAAATCTTAAAGTACTATATAAATGTTAGCTAACATTATTGTTGGGGATGGCCATGTGACATAGTGGGTGGAGTGCTGGGCCTGGAATCAGAAAAACCTGACTTTAAATCTGGCCTTAGATACTTACTAGCCAGATGACCTGTTGGCTTCAGTTTTCTCATCTTTAAAATGAGCTGGAGAAGGAAATGGCAAACACTCTAGTATCTTTGCCAAGAAAATCCCGAATGGGGTCATGGGGAGTTAGACAGGACTGAAACAGCTGAACAACAAAATTATTGCTATTATAATTGTTGTGTGTCATTGCTATAACCTTGGAAAGAATCTAGGTGAATCACAACCCTTTGAGGAGGCCTCTGGTGTCACTTGAATGGGAGTCATCTATAGCATTATTCTGAGTTAATTTGCTTTGTCTACTTGAGAGCAGACTTTGAGAGGTCAAAGAGGAGAGCAAAAGTAGAGAAAGAGTCCAATACAAAATTCCAACTCACTGACAAAGGGAGTCCTGGATGGGGATTGTGAGGGTCGGGCAAGAAGGGAGTCAGTCACTAATCATGTGTTCAGTGCCTTCTATGTGCTGGGCACTGTGCTAAGCACTAGGGAAAGAAAGGCAAAGGACAGGCCCTGACCTTGAGGGGCAAATAATCTAATGCTTATGCATACCACTGAAGGCTAAGAGAGTTAAAAACGCAGGATCAGAAAGTTAGAACTTGAAGGGACTTTGAAGAACATCACTTCATCTCATTTAAGAGAGGGGGAAACTGAGGCACAGAGAGGAAAGGACTTACCCAAAGTGATAAAGACATTATCATTAGAGCTGTGACTAGAACTGCCAGTTCAATACTCTTCACTATACTATTTCTCTAGGAATGTTTCCACATCTGTCAAATGGGTATAATGGTATCTGCTCTGTCTGCACCAAAGGAGAGTTATAGGAATAGAATGAAACCAGAGATGTGAAAACATGGTGAGAAAGTTACAAATGCTCTAGATGTCACAGTCTCAGTGCCCACAACTAGACATCTCTTCTCCAAAGAGGGAGCTTGGCGGGTACAATTCAAATAGGTAGCTCTCAGGTGTATCAGCATAGCACCATCATCTCTTGCTTCTTCAGTTCTGCACATGATGTTCTGGACTAGTACAAACTACCAGTCTCCACCACCGCCACCCCCTCCCCATCCTAATGAAGCTGCAAAGGGGCAAGGAATCCAAGATCAACCCCAAGCCTCCTAATTTCTCTGTCTAGAGTCATTCTTACAACACACTCTGCTTGCTTTACAAGCTGTTTTGCTCAGGAGTATACCAGCTTGCTTCTCACCATCCAGATCCCTGAAATTTGCCCACCAGAGTGCCCCTGCCATCAGCCTCCCCTCAGTTTGGTAGTCCTCTGCCTCCTAAGCATCTCAGGGCCTCTTCACAAGGGACACTTCCAAGTGCTTCACCATGGGTCCTTCTGACTCAACATCCTTTTCCTCCCACAATCCAGATGAGACCAAGGTAAGAAAATCACAACTCACAATAAGTGGGCTCAGGATTATCATAAATCATTAGTATTTGAAGGGGCAAACAATGTAGAAACTGGAGGGACCTTAGAACACAGAAAGTCAGAGCAGGCTTTAGAATATAGAACCTTAGAACTGGGGTAGACCATCATATATACCGTATTAGAACTGAGAGGCTCCTTACAATAAAGAATGTCAGAGTGGGGAGGGGTCTTAAATAGGGGATGTCAGAGCTGAGAAGGAAGGGACATTAGAACATAGGATGTCAGAGCTGAAAGTCTCCATAGAACCTGGAGCGTCAGCTCTTAGAAGGTCTTAGAATATTATAGCTTGGAGGGACCTTGATACAGAGGTCATAGTTGGGAGGAATCTTGGACCATGGAACACAAGAGAGGGCAGGGGCCTAAGGTACCACATGTTCCAAGCTGTTAGAGGGTAAATGTTTTACTCTGGCTTAGACAGAGAGTTAACAACTAAGACTCAGGTCTCTTAAACTCCCAAGGATGGACCTCAGGCTGTTCTTACCAATAGTTCAATTATGGCACAAGGTGGCTATGTGCCTATACTCAAGCCAAAACAACCCAGTCCCAGTTAGAATGGTAGTGAAGAAAAGGGAGGGGGGAAACCAAAGTAAAAGCAATCAGCTCTATTAATAGCATTAATAAATGTTCTGAGTATAATACCAATGTGTTCTGAACCTGTTCGTGGGAGGTGTTGCTTTCGTTCATTTGCATATTAATTTGGAAGAAAAATGCTGGGCTCTTTCTGCTGGGATAAATAAATGCCAGGGGAAGTGTTCAGATATGGGGTACTGCTAATTTGTGTTTCCTTTCCCTCACAGCAGGAAGACCAGTTTGCCGCCAGGAAAACATTTCAGAAAGGCAACACAAGGCAGAAACAAACTGGGCCAGGCAAACTCCAGCAGGGGCCCTGCATCACAGCCAGCAAGGATGAAGGGGAGGAGTGGGGAAGAAACTAATGGGAAAGAAGTGAGTGGGGAGGAGTAGCTGGAGTTTGGGAGAACAAGTAAGTAGGCAGAGAAGCTGGGATGGATCTTCACTATCTGGGAAACCAAGGGTGGGACTTCCTTCCCTTAGAATCATAACATCATAGACCTAGACCTGGAAGGGGTTTCAGAGTCCATCTTGTCCAAGCCCCTCACTTTACCCAAGAAAAAACAGAGGACCAAGAAGGAAAACTCACTTGGAGTCACATAATGAGATCTAAATAGGGAGAGGATCTCCTCTAGTTCAATGCCTTCATTTAACCGATAAACAGATTGAGAGCCAGAGTGACTGAATGGCCATAGATTAAGAGCTGGAGGCCATCTTGTCCGGGGGGTCTTATTTAGTGAATTGCAAAGTCTTTGGCAGTTTGCGAGGACCATCTAAGAAGTGCATGCTAAAAATTATTTAATAGTTCATTGAGCATTAAACAACTATAAAGTATATTATGAGTATTATATTAAATTATCCTAGAAGTTCACAACACATTTTGTTGTTGTTGCTTTTGAAAGTGCTTCATGAAACCAAAAAAACATTGGGAAGGATTGGTTTATTTTAACCCTCTCATTTCACAGATAAGGAAACAGAGAGAAGAGATTTGTCATATGGGTCTTCTAACTAATAATTCAAGGGTCCATCCCTGCACCATATTGCCTGTGAAAGCCCCGAGGACAGTTAGAATTACAGTTATAATTCTAGAGTGATGAGGCATCTCAGAGGTTATTCAATTTGATCCCCTCATTTCTCAGAGAAAGAAAGTGAAGTCTGACCAAATTAAGAGTCTATGGCTCCAAATGTGGGGGTCTTTCCCCAGTTCATTCCAAGCCTATTGACTCTCAAAGCAAGAAGGGTCCTTAGAAATAATCTATCACAAACTCCTCATGGTAGAGCAAAATATTCAGGAAGGACAGGGTGGCATAGTGGATAGAGTTCTGGATGTAGTCAGAAGATTTGGGTTCAAATTCTGGTTCTGGGATCTCAAATAAATCACCTGCCCCCTCTGAACTTCACTTTCCTTAGATCTGAAGTGGGAATAGTTCTACCTCCCTCAAAGGGGGAATTGTCCTGTTAAATTTAAAGGCCTATATCAACATGGGTTGCTCTATAAATATGACCAGTTATTCTAATTTGGTGGTAGAGCTGTGAGAAGTCTTAGAGTGAGGAAGACCTAAGTTCAAATCCTGCCTCAGACTCTTACTACTTTGTGACCCTGGGTAAGTCACATTAACACTCTCAGCCTATTTCTTTATCTGTCAAACAGGGATTATAATAGCCTCTACCTCTTGGGACTGTGAGCAGGACAAAACGAGATGACATCTGGAAAGTGCTTTGCAAACCTTAAAAGCACATAAGTGGAGCTGTTATTAGCGATTATTCTTGCTTCCCCAAGGTCATTGCTCTTTCCACTGTACTACACTACCACCTGATTCTTAGTCCAGCACAACAGAGGATGTTGGCCTCTTTCAACTATGAAGTGAAGTACACATTGCCTTGAGAACTGAGTGCTGTCCTAGGTACTAGAGGACAAAGCCCTCATAAGGTAGTCATCAGGACCAATGAGACAACAAATGTAAAAATGCCTTGTAAGCTCCAAAGGGCTTGAGAGAAGAGGGATTCCTGATATTACAGAGGATGGGGATGGTTGGGGCACATAGGGACTGCATAGGAGACTAAGCCAGGCGCAGTCTACTTTTAGTTAATCGAAAGGTTTGGGTTTGGTTGGTCAGAGCTCACCAGGGAGCACAGCAAAACAAGGGCAGACTCTGACTATCTTCTTGGGGCTAAATATGGATACAATAAGAACCCTTTCATTGGTCTTTGTTTATATCAACACACATATACATGTATGGATATACACATACACACAAATACACACAGCCACACTGTGTATATGTTCATATATACGCAGTCACACATATACACACACATTAACACAAAACGCAATACACATACATATGTATATGCAGATGTACATTCACACACAAACATATTCATACATACTCACAAACACATATGCATATTCACACACAAACACATACACCGCATATTTTACCACCCAGGAGAGAAAATGCAGACACGGCAGCCCATATTTCTCCATAGCCCTTGTTCAAACATTTCCTCCTCCAAGAAACTTCCCTAGACCTTTCCTATCCCAAGCCTGATTTTTCTCTCCCTTCTCTGACCATTTGGGATTTTTACGATCTGATAAGAAACAGCAGTGAATGTGGATGTGGCATTAAAATTCCATCACAGTCTTTCTCCATTCTGGTTTTCTTGACTGACCACACACATACAGAGACACACATATACACAGACCACATATGTGTGCACACCCACATACACATACACATACACCCACACAGCAAGTCATCTCATATTTCTGAGCCTCAGTCTTCTCATCTATAAGATGGAAATAAAAAAGATTACCCGGAAAGTTTGTCTTGAACATACATGAGTAAGCATATAAAGTGCTTAGAAAAGCATTAAGCATGCTTTATACGAATTAATATTACAGAATTGCAGAATCTCTGAGTAGGGTGAGACCACAAAGCCCATCTAGTCAACTCCTACCTGAACAATCTGGCCAAAAACTGGTTTCCAACCCCTTCTTGAAGGCAATAGAGAATTTACTAACTCACAAGACTGCCAGCTCCACACTGAAATTCATTTTGAGGTTTGGGAAGTTTCTTTTTTGGAATGTTATTTTCACATTCAACCTAAATCTTTTTCTGTCACCAACCTTCCTAGTTTAATCCCTCTTAAAATAACAGCCCTCCCAACAGCTGTCATAGCTCATTCTGCCCCACGCTAGCCAATACTTCTCTTCTCAAGGCTAATCATCCCTAGATTCTTTAGTCAATATGTTCCTTTATGGCATGAGCTCAAGGCCTTCCATCTTGCATCTCTGGGCCCACTCACTCTCCCAGTGATCCTCTACAGTTTGTCTTTGTCCTTTCTCCTGGGTGGTGCCTCACGGTCTTGCCATGAGAAGCCAGGGAGATAACGGATGTAAAAGTCTTTACAAACATAAACATGCAATTCAAAAGTCAGCCAATATTATTGACATTACTATTATGACAAGTAATTTCTAATGGTTTCAAGTGTATGTGTCTTCCTGCCCCCTTAGATTATGGACTCATCATTCCACCATGACTTCCAACATTGTGTCATTGCCTGCTACCATCATGAAAGACAAAGCAATTTAACTATGGGGTAGAAGGCTGCTAGTGCTGACCATAAAGCTGATGAGGGCAGTAGCCTCCCTTCTTATTTGAGTTACCTCCAATCGACTCAGAAAAGCACATTAGCTCAAGTTTCTGGGCAGGTATTTCTAAGCTGGTCCCAGAGCTCACTGTGGCGTCAAAGGGAGAATAAGAAAGACAGAAAAAATTACTCTGTGGCCAACCAGAACAGTTCTGGGGAATCCAGTTGACTGGGTGATTGCTCTCCCTGTGAGACTGTGTGTGTTTACCCTTAAGAAACGTATTGTACAATGGGCTATACTGTCTGCTCCTGAAGGATCAGCATACGCCAAAGAGCTAACAAGCAACAGCATGTCATAAAGTCACCAATGATTCTGTCTAAGCCTCAGTTTCCTCATGTAAGGATGTGCTGCCTCTCCTTCCCGAATTAATTAATCAAATAATATTGAGCTTATAAGTATGCAAACAAAATGATTGTTCCCTCTGATATTTCTACTGGTTTGAATTTCTTTAATTTGGTCAAGAAACAGAGCAATGTGATTGGCTGAGACGATTGGTCATCCCCCCCCCTTGGGCCTATTTTAAAAATAATAATCTATTGGTAAATTGGTCCAGAGGACTCTAGACAGGGCTAGACGGTTTCAGTTCTGTAGTTGAAGATTCAGAATTGAGACAAGGCCCCTGACAGGGAACAACTCTTGTTGAAAGGAGTGCATTCTCCCTCCTATACACCCCCACTACCTTTCATTGGCCACGTCTTTGGAGAATAAGGACCAATAGGAAACCAAACATCCAAACCAGAGCAAAGAGACACACCAAAGGCAAATGGGGGATAGGGGATGGAGGAATAGACACAAATGGGCACAGGAGAACATTCACCTAAGTCAGTGGCTCTCAACCTTCCTAATGCCACGACTCTAATACAGCTCCTCATGTTGTGGTGACCCCCAACCATAAAATTATTTTCATTGCTACTTCATAGCTGTAATTTTGCTACTGTTATGAATCATAATGCCAATATCTGATATGCAGGATGTATTTTCATTGTTACAAACTGAACATAACCCACAGGTTGAGAACCGCTGACCTGAGGGATGAAGCAGCTTCAAGGAATGTGGCATACACACCCATAGTGGTAAAAATGTTGACTGTGAACTACAAAAAAGAACCAGTCTTTAGAGCCCAATATAGAGTTATACCTAAGAGGAATTTCAAAAGGATTCCACAAAGGAAAAAAGGCACTCTCAGTGCTGGCATTTGCAAGCTTCTGATTTGTCACGTGTTTCCAATACGTGTATCTCATCAACACTGTGCTTTATATTTGCTCCTCTCCACAAAGAGTATATACGTCACTTTCTTTCACACAGTCTACTGTCCAGGCAAAAACACTTGAGTATTGCTCACATACAGCATCCCGTGTCTATGCCCTTGCACTTGCCCGGACCCCATTCTCCTATGCCTCTGCCTCTTAGAATCTCCAAGTTAACTCCAAATTCAGCTGAAGTCCCATCTTTACAATGATGCCTTATCTTATCTGCTCCCCAACTCCAGCAGTTAATTCCTTCTTCCTCAAAACCATCTGTATTGATTTTGGATACAGTCTGTATATACCTCTATATCAGGTATATCTGTATTGGCCTTCTTCTCAATCATATATTTTTAAATGCCTAAAATAAAGTCACTAAGAGCACAAAGTAAACCAATTGTATTTAGATACAGTTATCAAGACACTGACTCTCCCAACTGCAGACATTTTCTTTGACCACCCTTCCCCCCATCCCTAGCTTTCCAGTCTTCTGGCACTTTACTCTCTACCATGTACCCTTCAATGCAGTGCCGCTAACCTCCTAGATGTTTCCTGAACAAGACCCTGCCTCTCTCAGCTCTGGGCATTTCTCTGACTGCCCTCCCCCCATGCCTGGAATGCTCTTGTTCTTCACCTCCAGCTCTGGGTTTCCTTCAAGTCCCACTAAAATCCCATCTTCTACAGCAAGCCATTCCCAATCCCCTTTAACTCTGTACCCTTCTCTCTGTTAATTATTTCCTGCTTATCTTGTTTCAAAGCAAATTGTCCCCCCAGCTTAGACTCTGAGCTCCTTGAGATTAAAGCCTGACTTTTACCTTTCTGTAGATCCCTTACCCTTAGCACCATGCCTAAGTGCTTAGTATAGTTTATTGATGGGCTGATTAAAAGAGAAGTTTACAATTACAGGTTAAAGACTCCTTGCTTTCTATGTAAATACTGCTGCACGCAATAGAATGCAGGCTTTGGGGGAAGAGATTGTTTGATTTCATATTTATATTCCCAGGTTTGAGCACATAAGAAAAGTGTATTGTTTGATGGATTGAAATAACGAAGCAAGTATTCATGGTGTGGTTTTATTGCAAGTGGAGGTAGAGAGGTGAAGAACTGATTCAAGGCATGGGCCATGGTTACTCTGAGAGGACTTCCTGAAAAAGTCAGGATTTGAGCTGGACCTTGGAAGTAAGAAACCCAGAGAAAAAGATTCCATTTGCCAGAAACAGCATGAGCTTCCCCACCCCCAATTCTCCAAGCATGGCCAGTTGGTCTCATGGGTACCTCCTTGTCAATTGGCATTTGTTCATTCCTTACCAAATCAAGGGAGACATTCTCAGGGAGCTGGAAAGGCATGCATGTACCCTTGGGGGATGCATGCACCTGCACACACACACACACACACACACACACAGGCATACAAAAAAAGCAATTAAGGAAAGGAATGCAGTGACACAGAGACAGTCTGTCAGCTGTGGCGAGTTGACAAATTCTATATTGTAAGAATAAAAATCAGCAGCTCAACCATCTTGCCCTCCTCCCAAACAGCATGCATCTCTTCTCAGGGCACAGGGTCCCAGGCTTGCAAATCCTGAGTACCAACTGCAGACGGTTGTGCAGAGGGAAGGATGGATACAGAAATGGAACATGGTGGAGGTTGTCATCAGCACAGCAGACCAAATGCACTGGGATAGGGACGTGCTTCCCAGAGAATCCCATCACTGAGAGGGAGGAAAAAGTGAAGGCAGCCTCAGGACAGAGATGGAAGGCTAACCATGGGACTAAGTAAGAGAGAAAGAGCAAACCATGTAGCCTAGGCTGGCCAAGGAGTATAAGAGGTAGAGACAGCAGTACCAGTACCACCACCTTCTGAATGTCGGTACCCTGGCAGGAAGCCTTTATCGGCTTTATTTTTAGCTCTGGTTCGATGACCCATTCATTTTAACCAACCTTCCAGATGATCATATGACAATAATATGAGCAGGGTCATTAGACCGATAGATTACAATGGCTCTCCTGAAGGCTTCCCCCAACTCCAGCTGCTAATGCCACCCCCCAAAAAATTGTCTTGCATTTTAAACATATTTTGTATGTATTTATTTCTGAATATGTTGCCTCCCCCATAGAATGTAAGGCCGTTACAGAAGGGGACTATTTGTTTTTGTCTTTTATCCCCAGTACCTAGCACTGGGCCTGGAATATCGCAGGTACTTAATAAATCCTTATTGAGTGGATGTTGGTTAATTGATTGCCCCTCCCCCATTCAAATGTAAGTTTCTTGAGGAAAGGGGTGATTTCTTTTTTTTTTAATCTTAGTATCCCCAGAGCCCAACACAGTGACTGACTCAGTAGATATCTGTGTGTATGTGTGTGTTCTCCATTAATCCTGTCACCTATATTTAAAAACTTTATCTTTAATTCTTCCCCATCCCTCTTGTTCTAAACAGGCCTAAGCTCCATCCATGTTCTGGGCCATCCAATCCCACCTTCATGATGCTTCCCAAGTTAATCTTCCATAATCAGCAAGAGGCTGATTATGTCACTCCCCTGTTCAAAACTCTTCACCAACTTCCTATTGCTTCATGAATGGCATTCCAAGTTCTCCAAAATCTTCCCATCTTAACTCATACTATGCCCCTTTGTCCCAAGTCTTTCTTCCTCTGTGCCTTTGTTCCTGACCTTCTATGTGCCTTGAATTTCCTCCTTCTCAGCCTTCCCTCCCTACCCCATATATCCCATATACTATCCCTGTCCCCCCATGATTCCTCTATTAAAATCCTTCCTAATCTTCCAAACCTTGAAAGACACTGACACCTCTTTGAAGGCTTTCTAATCTTCACAGTCAGAAAATATAGGCCACTCCAAAGAAGAAATTTGAAAAGACATCACCCCTTCTTCACAAAGGTATTAGACCATGGGTGAGGAACAATACCACACAATATGAGCTCTTGGTGAGATGATGGTTAGTTTTGATGAATTTTTCCCTCTTTTCAAATTCTTTATTATAAGAGCTGGCTCTCTGGAAAGGAGTAGAGGGAAAAAATAGTGGGGAAATACAGGCGATATTTATCTAAAATTTATTTTAGAAACAAAATAAGATATGATTAACAAAAAAAGTCAGTACACTTCACCCTCAGAGCTCCTGGGGCACTTTGAATGTCCCTGTCTTTGATACTTAACATATATGATTTTGTGTTACAGTAACAGCTGACATTTGTGGAGAACTTTAAGGATTTTATTCCAGTTTTTAAAAGATATAATCTATTTTACTTTTACTTCACAATATATCCCTTCCCTCTATTTTCCCCAGAGATGCATCATACCTTGTGACAAAGAGCATCTCTCTATATATATATATGTATATGTATATATGTATATGTATACATGTATGTATGTGTGTATATGTCTATGTATATATATATATAGACATATATATTTTAATGAAGGGGAAAGAGCAGTGCCACTATATCAGTTGAGTCTGACTTGATTCAATAAGCAATGGGGAACCACAGAATGGTTCTGTGCATCTTCATGATCAAGGCTGGGAATTCTGAAGATTAGTCTGGCACAGGGTTCAGGAGAGAGTGGCTAGTCTGGCAAGCACTCGCTATCCTCATGGTTTCACTGCCAGAAGTATGGAGGGGCATCTCCACTCATCCTGATCTATATCTTACCTCTAGACCCAGATGGCTCTGGAAGAGAAAGTGAGGCTGGTGACTTTGCACAGACCTGCCTCACTTAAATCCAACTCACAAGCAAGTCATAACATCACCTTCCTGATGGCACCGTCCTCTTTGAGAACAAAAGACAAACAACAAGAAGTCAGAAGTGTTACAGGAAGGGCAAAAATGTGACAGATTAAAGGCTCCAAGTACAAGAGGCAGCCTGGAGGGGAACAAGGACTGGTTCTGCTACTTATGCCTTGTCCAATCCTGGCAAGCCATATTAACTCCCTGGGTTTTATTTTCTTAATATAAAATGAGCAACTTAGATAAAGTCATTTTTAGTAATACCCTCAACTCTGACATTCCATGTTCTAAGGCCCCTCCCACCCCTGATATTCTATGTTCCAAGGCCCCTCCCACCTCTGACATTCCATGTTCCAAGCCCCCCCACCTCTGACATTCTGTGTTTCAAGGCCCCTTCCACCTGTGACATTCCATGTTCTAAGGCCTCTCCTACCTCTGACCTTCCATGTTCCAAGGCTTTTCCCAGGTCTGTCATTCTCTATTCTAAGATCCTTCCCATCTCAAACCTTCAATGATTATATAAACTAATTGACTAATCACAAGCACAAAGAAGGAAACTCAAAGTATAATTTCTAAGCCCTTTTATTAGTTGATGGAGGCCTTGGGGAATTCATTTCCTTATCCCATGACCCACTTTCTTTAAGTGTGAAATACAGATCTTTGAAATCACAGGACAGAAGTCTGAAGACTTACAGATAGACACTTACTTGAAACCCTCCTCCTTAGGTTCTGTCTACAAGAGTGAGCTAGCATAGTGGGGGGAGGGGCACACTAAACCTGACCCTCCCCATCATCAAAAATATCCTTTCCTTTCATCCAGTGCTTATTATTCTCGGAAACCATCCTCTCAACTGACCCTCACAGTCACTGGGTGGTGTACATAGTTATTCTCTATCTTATTAATTACAAAACTGAGTAAGAGAGGGTGACTGACTTACAATCTTGTGGGTATTCCATAGGCTAGTCAAAGACAACATGGTTCAGAGAAGAGAGTGTGGGGTTTGGATTCAGGAAAAAACTGAGTTGCAATTTGACCATTGGTATTTACTATCTGATCACAGGCACATGGCCCAATACCATGAGCTGGACTGGTAAGGAATGAGCGGTTTCTTTCCCCTGATCTCCTCTTTTTACACTGGCTACGAGACCTAGGCCAGGAGGGGGCGAGGGTTCCTGTTCTCTCTTGCTTGTCCTCCCCAGTTTCAGGGCCAGAAGTGATCCCCACAGGACCCAGGAATTTGACTCAGGATGCTAGGTGGAGCGGTGCAGCCACCTAGCCCAGCATGGAAGCCTTTTCTTTTCTTCTTCTTCTTCTTCTTCTTCTTCTTCTTCTTCTTCTTCTTCTTCTTCTGCTTCTGCTTCTGCTTCTGCTTCTTCTGCTTCTTCTGCTTCTTCTTCTGCTTCTTCTGCTTCTTCTTCTTCTGCTTCTGCTTCTGCTTCTTCTTCTTCTGTTTCTTCTTCTTCTTCTTCTTCTGCTTCTGCTTCTTCTGCTTCTGCT
>CM053597.1:235138468-235164348 GCA_028646575.1 Pseudocheirus occidentalis | reverse complement strand
AAAGAATCTAGAATTTAAAGTTCTCCAATACCTGCAACTAGAAATTAAGATATACAGGGATTGGGATAGGGAGACCCTCCCTGCCCTACCAGAAAATAAGAGAGCAGAGCAGGAGAGGGGCTTTACAGTGGGATTGCTGTTTTAGGTTTCGGGCAGTGTAAGACGGGGAGAAAATGTGTAATTCAAAAATGTAATGAAAGGGAATAATGTAAACAAGAAAACAAATAAAAAATAAATTAAAAAAAAGAATAAAGTTCATAAACACAGCTTAAGAATCCCTGGATAGGGGTTGCCTTCTAAATCCCCACCTCAGCTAGCAGGTGGGAAACCTATGCCAGGTACCATAATGTTTGAGGGCTGAAGGCAGAACCAGAATGGCAAAAGGAAGAATTTTGGTCGCAGGAGCCTTTTAGAGCCTCCCCCCATGGACAGCTGCCCATTCTTCCATTGATGAGGTCAGCCTTTCTCACAACAGGCCCCCACAGATCCTGAATGATAGAGAGTTAGCCCAAAAGAGCACTAGTTAGAAGCTGGTCTTGGTTCTGACATTCACTGTCTTTGCAACTTCAGGAAAAAGGACTATCACAAGAGCTGGGTTCAAATCTTACCTCTTATACTTACTACCTATATGACACTGGACAAGTCACTTGCCTTCTTTAGCACCTAGTTTCTTCATCTGAAAAACTGGGGGGTCAAGCTCACAGGATGATGAGGACTAAATGAGCTCAAGGATGACTAGAACACAAGTGATGAAGGGACCTCAGAGTCCATCCAGTCCAGCTCTCTGTCTTTACAAATTGGGAAACTGGTGTCCAGAAATATAAGTGAGCTTACTCATGGCCATGCAACTCGTCAGCATGAGCACAGTGACACAAAATCACATTCTCTGACCCTACAGTTATTCTCCCTTTAAGATAATGGAGGCAAATCACTGAAAACTCTCAAGTACTAGAGAGTATCAGGCATCATTAGCTTCTCAGGGGAGCAGGACATTTCAGGCATGAGAGGGAAAGACAAATGCAGGTATTGGTCTTTATGTGGGGAGATTTTCTTCCCATCTCTCAGGGGCAATTGAAAAGAGTTACCATTGTCTGAAGTTGCATTGTGATGTTAGGGGAGAGTATTTAGCAGAATAAGGAAAAAGTCAGATGGTTAGTATACATGGAAGGAAAATTTAGGGATAAGATTACTGCAATCTAGAAGGAGAAAAGTTGGTAGTGACTGGTTCAGGCAAGGAACCTATGTCACAATGAAGCTTTTAAGAAGCCATCTGAGAGAGAGGCAAGTGCTGGATCCTCAGATGTGAGAGCAGAAGGTAACAAGAGTCAATGAGTAGAGACTCTGGCAAACCTGGAAGTAGGACAAGGCAAAGGGTCGTCTGATCCAGGGTGCTGAAATATATGGATACTGACAACACTTACTCTTTACACAGCATAGAAACAATTGAGCATAGCACCCAATTATCAAGAATAATTAAAATGGAAAGCTATTAGATAAAGCACTTTATTCCCCTGCAGCCATACCCCAGGTGAATTCTTCATCCTGGCTCATCTCCCTGCCTCATCTCCAAGCCTAACAGTAGACTCATGGTATAATGGGTCTCCCCTTCATAATGGTTTGTATCTTGTGGGCTCTCCCTGAATAAGACCTTATATCTCAACACTGACATCCCCCCTACTAATTATTTTTAAAGTCAGTTTGAGGGTTCATTTCACATTGCTCTCCTCAGGCAGATTTCTCTTCTAGGTACCAAATTTGCTGTTTGCCTCCCTGGATTTTTTTTTTGCTTTTTGGAGGGCAGTTGGGGGTTAAGTGACTTGCCCAAGGTCACACGGCTAGTTTTTGTGTTAAATGTCTGAGGCCGGATTTGAACTCAGGTCCTCCTGACTCCAGGGCCGGTGCTCTACTTACTGTGCCACCTAGCCGCCCCTGCCTCCCTGGATTTTGAGAAACCTCCAAATGACAAGGTTTCATGAACTTCACCATGGACTTCCTTCACCTCTATAGTCCTAGATTCTGGACTTCAGCATCCTCATTTGTAAGGTGAGAATAGTATTCTTACAACCCACTTCATAAAACTGTGAGGATGAAAGGAGATAACGGATGAAATCACATGATAGAAGGGAGGAAGGGAGGGAGGAAGGGAGGAAGAGGTGGGGAGAGAGAATAGGAAAGAGAGAGAGAGATTGATAATATAGAACATTGTCAACTAACTTAATGGTTCCCCTTGCTACTCTTCCACAATTCTGCAAGGTAGGCAATGCAATCGGTATGCCCGTTTTGTTGATGAGGTGACTAAAGCAAGGTCCTTGAGAGCAGCGGCTCTCTCATTGTTGTCTTCATAGCCCTGGCACAGAATACAATGCTTGGCACACAGTTGGTGCTTAATAAATACTCTTTGAGTGATTGGTGGATTGCTCCACCAACTAGACTTTAAGCAATGTGAGCATAGGGACAGTTCCATTTTTGTCTTTGTACACCCAACACTAAGGCCCATGCCCAGAACACTGTAGGGTTTTAATAAATGCTATTTGATGAATTGTGGCTTTGAGAGTTGATGTGACATCCAGTCACATGGGTTATGTCAGTCTGAAGTGACTGAGCAAGTTGTAAAATTGGGGTTGGACTTTGTAAGTGAGGCCCCCAGGGCAGCAGATCTGACTTCCAGGTCTTTTTTTTTCCTAAAGAAAAAACCCTGGAGCACTCTGAGAAGTCTAATAAAATTGAGCTAATGTACTTGCAAATGGTTTCAAGATATGATGCCCTGACTCCAGAAAATGTCACTTGGGTGCTTTGGGTATGATTACTCATAGGGCAGAGGGAGGAGGTGGTGCTTGAGCTTGGCTTATTGGCAGCTTGGATGGAAGCAGGGTCTAGGGTATTTGTAAAATCAAGGCTTCATCCCAGTATAAACAAGATTTGAGAGAACTCTGGTTGTCCTTGCCTTGGGAAAGAATTGACACCAGCATCCCCATGGACATCCAGGTTGTTTTCTTGAGCATTAAATGCAATTCTTCATGCCAAAGACAAATTGCTGGTGTATTGAGTTCCTAGGTCTTAATGCCTCCCCCAACACACACACACACACACACACACACACACACACACACATGCACACACACACACACACACACCTCTAATCGATGAAAGCAAAATATGGACTGAGACTCAACACTGAAACAAATACCTGTGTGTATATTCTCATATCTTCCAGACTTCTCAACCCATAAATGCCAAAGAGAAAGATCAGTGGGGAACTCTGTTAGAACCCAGTAATGGAAGAGAGTGGTTCGGCCCCTGCCTCTGGGGTGGCAGAGGTGAGGTGGCTGCAGCTGCTTTTGGCTTGCAGATAGGAGGACCAAGAAACCATTCAGAGGGTAATAACTCTTGTTTTGACCTATTTGGATCTAGGTCACTGTCTTGGGTGGTGGTCCTGGGGTAAGAAATGCCAGAGTGCCAGATCTTGTGGTGGCTGTAGACAGGGTGCCCTCCACAGACCTCTGACATTTGCAAAAACCCCAAAGATTTGGCACAAAGCTCCCCATTCTGGAAGCAGAGTTCTACAGTGGCAAAGAGCTCAAAAGTCAAGTAATTGCCTGGCAGGATGAGCAAACAGAGGAAGCACAATCAGACTATAGAATCCTTTTGGGGGAACAAAAAAGATCAGAACATGGAACCAAAAAAAGACAATAAAGTCAAAACCCATGCATCAAAAGTTTCCAAGAAAAATATGAATTGGTTATAGACCATGGAGGAACTCAAGAAGGATTTTGAAAATCGAGTAAGACAAGTGGAAGAAAAATTGGGAAGAGAAATGAGAATGATGCAAGAAAACCCTGAAAAGCAAGTCAACAGCCTGACTGAAGAAAATAACACCTTAAAAATAGACTAACTCAAATGGCAAAAGAGGCCCAAAAAGCCAATGAGGACAAGAATGCCTTAAAAAGCCAACTTGCCCAGAATTTCAAGGACTCACTAAAGAGAATAATTCCTTCAAAATTAGATTGGAGTAAATGGAAGCTAATGACTTTATGAGAAATCAAGATACTATAAAACAGATCCAAACAAATAAAAAAATAGAAGGCAATATGAAATATCTCATTGGAAAAACCACTGACCTGGAAAATAGATCCAGGAGAGATAATTTTTAAATTATTGGACTACCTGAAAGCCTTGATCAAAAAAAGAGCCTAGACACCATTTTTCAAGAAATTCTCAAGGAAAATCACCCTGATACTGTAGAACCAAAAGGCAAAATATAAATTGAAAGAATTCATTGATCACCTCTTGAAAAAGATCACAAAAAGAAAACTCCTAGGAATATTATAGCCAAATTCAAGAGTTCTCAGGTCAAGGAGAAAATACTGCAAGCAGTCAAGAAGGAACAATTTGAGTGTGGTGGAAACACAATCATGAAAACACAAGACCTAGAAGCTTCTACATTAAGGGATCAAGAGGCTTGGAACATGATATTCCAGAGGTCAAAGGAGCTATGATTAAAACCAAGAATCACCTAACCAGTGAAACCGAGTATAATGCTTCAGGGGAAAATATGGTTATTCACTGAAATAGACAATTTTCAAGCACTCTTGGTGAAAAAAAACAGGGTCGAACAGAAAATTTGACTTTCAAATGCAAGAACCAAGAGAAGCATGAAAAGGCAAACAGGAAAAAGAAATCATAAGGAACTTATTAAAGTTGAACTATTTAGATTCCTACATGGAAAAATGATAATTGTAGCTCATGAGACTTTTCTCAGTATGAGGATAGTTTAAGGAAATATATATGCATATATATGTGTGTGTGTGTACATATATATTTATATATATATAAATGTATAATACATATATGTTTATATAGGCGGGTGTATGTGTGTACAAATACATATGTGAGTGTGTGTATATATGTGTGCACGTATAAATAAAGAGCACAGGATCAGTTGAATATGAAGGGATGATATCTAAAAATTAAAATTAAGAAGTGAGAGAGGAATATAATGAGAGAAGGAGAAAGGGAAAGATAGAATAGGGTAAATTACTTCATTTAGAAGAGGCAAAAGAAAATGTTACAATGGAGGGGAAGAGCAGGAAGGTGAAAGAGAATGGGTCAACTTTACTCTCATTGAACTTGGCTTAAGGAGGGAATAACATACACAGTCAATTGGGTATCTTACTCTACAGGAAAGTAGGGGGGAAGGGGACAAGAGGGGGGATGATAGAAGGGAGAAGAGATTGTGGGAGAGAGTAGTTAGAAGCATACACTTTTGAAAAGGGACAGGGTCAAAGGAAAAAGTAGAATAAGTGGGGGTGGGATAGGATGGAGGAAAATATGATTAGTCTTTTACAATATATCTACAATGGAAACTTTTTGCCCAACTACACATGTATATTGAATTGCTTATCTTCCTAGACGGGGGGAAGTGAGGAGAAAAGGGAAAGAATCTGGAAGTCAAAGTTTTTAAAACAAATGTTTAAAAAAATGGGTTTTTTTATATGCAACTGGGAAATAAGACATACAGGCACTGGGGTATAGAAATCCATCTTGCCTTACTATAAAGTTAGAGGGGGAATGGGGGACAATATGAGGATATAAGAGAGAATAGTTTGGGGGAAAGGGTATTCAGTAGGCTCACTATCTTGGGGTGGGGATAGGGGAAAGACAGGGAGAAAATTTGTAACTCAAAATCTTGTGGAAATGAAAATTGAAAACTAAAAATAAATAAATAAAAGATTTTTTAAAAAGGAAGTTATCTGTTGAATATATTATATTCCTAAAAGAAAAGCAAGGTGTATTTATTTAATAGATAATTGGAGTTTCATATATAATCTTCTTGTTCTATTCTACTTAATATTTGTAAATACTTTATTTGCTGTTAGAAATTTTTAAGTAAAATTTTTCAAATGAAATTATGATGCATACACAATCTATTTATACATCAATAACATTAGATAATATTTGTTTTTTAAAAAGCACAATGTCTGGCACATTGTGGTGATATAAATGCTTATTCCTTTCCTCCTGATAATTTCCTACCCCACCTCAGGCATACAGAGAGAGAGGCAGAATGGTAGAATAACTATAAATCTGGTCTCAAAGTCAAGAAGAGTTGGCTCTTAATCCTGTGTGAACTCTCTGAGACAATGATATCAAACTCAAATAGAAATTAGGGCCAACTAAACCATACACAAGGATTCCTGAAGATCACATATTAACTTAGACAACCTCATATTAGCATCATCTAATTTTGTGGTGTTTTTATTTATTTTCTTAAATATTTCCCAACATTTTCTGAGGCAGTCAGGGTTAAGTGACTTACATAAGGTCACACAGCTAGGAAATGTCTGAGGTCGAATTTGAATTCAGGTCCTCCTGACTCCAGGACCAGTGCTCTATCCACCATCCCTCCCAATTACATTTCAATCTAATTCCATGACATACTTGGGAGTATTGAGGCACATTTCTGCTCTAAAACTGCAATCTGCAGACCAGGTTGCAATCTGCCTCCTCCCTGGGAGTTTCCTACTCATTAAATCCAAAACTCCACACTGGTAAAATCACAAGTCTAAAACAAATCTCCCCAGTGGAATTTCATCTCTTTGAGGTCAGAAAGTATTTAGGTCTTATCTTTATGCCCTGGGTGCTTTACATGCAGTAGGTACTTAATAAATGTTTGTCAGATTGAGGTGGCTCATGGTGACACAGTTGTAGGACCAGAATTCAAATCCAGCTTCTGACTCTAAGTCCTTTACTCTTACGCTGGCACCATATTGACTCTCTAGGCTCAGAGCAGGACTGTGGAGGGAATCAAATGCCAGGCTAAGGACTTTTATACTGTATCCTTTAGGTAATGAAGAGTATTCACCAACTTCCTGCCCAATTCTATACATAATAAAGCAGATGTTCAACTGTTATTCAATAGAGCTTCATCTCAGACTGCATCTGGAATATTCTGTTTCATTCTGCACATCACAATTCAAGAAAGACATTAATAATCTGGAGAGTTTCCATAAAAGGGTGACTGGGATGGTGAAAGACCTTGAGATCATGTGAGAAATGGAAGGAATGAAGATTTTTAGCCTGGAGAGGCAAAGACTAAGGAGAGGAGGGGGAAGAATGCCATGATAGCTATATTCCAATGTTTGAAGAGTTGTCATTTGGAAGAGATTACACTTGTTCCGTTTGACCCCAGTAGGCAGAGTAAAGAGCAATGGGTGGGAGCTGAAAAGAGAGAAATTTAAGGTTTGAGACCAAAAATAACTTCCTAAGAATTCACCATATCCCAAAGTAGAATGGGCAGCCTGGAGATGAAGTAGATGCTTCCCCTTCTAGGATGACAAGTCCAGGATGTTGTCATAAAGATTCCTTTTGGGTATGGGTTAAAGCAGATAGCTATGAGCTCCCATCCAACTCTATAGGTTGGTAATATTCAAACTTGATTCAAGCTTCTGTGATTCTGTAAGATGCATGAGCAGATAATGGAAGGCATTGTTGGGAGGAATTAGGGAATCACTGCCTCCTTAGAATTGATCCAGGAATCTGCTTTCTTAGACCTTCCTGAAGTTTGCAGGTTGTACTCACTATTCACATTTTTTGAGCAGCCCAGTCCCATGGAGAAAAAGTAGGAGCATTTGACTTATAGTGAGAGTTCTAGGAAGCCCATAAAATCTAATCCTTGATGGTAATTGAATTGAGAGCAACCAGCCTCCCTTATAGCGTTAGCACCTTGTTTATAAGTACAAATAGAATTCAGTTTAAGGACTGAGATTTATACTGTTTATATCTAATGTAGATGGAGATAGGTTCCTCCAGTCCAGGTATCCTTGTAAGGACTGGACTATGTCTACTAGACATATTCTTATGTCTACTAGAGAGTCATAGTGAAAAGGACATTGGACTCTTTGGACACAATTAAGTGACACAGTAGATAGAGTGCAGGAGTCAGGAAGACCTAAAATCAGATTTGGCCTCAGAAACTGTTAGCTTAGCTTTGTGACCCTGCATAAGTCATTTGTCCAACGTTTACCTCAAATTTCTCAAATAAAATGGAGAAAATAATAGCACCTACCTCCCAGGATTGTTTTGAAGATGAAATGAGGTCATATGCATAAAGACCTTAGCACATAGAGTAAGTGCTTAAATCAATGGTATCTTTCCTTCCTTTCATATCAAAAGAGGTGGTTTGAAATCTAGATTCTGACACTTATCAGCCTTATGATGTTCAACAAGCCACCTCATCTATTAAATTATGACAACAATCTCAGTTGTAAGGAAAACCCATATAAGCTATTATTCTTTTTAAAAATAAATATCACATTATTCAAATTACCTTTAAAACAATTTTTAACATTTCTTTTTTTAAAATTGTGAGTTCCAAATTCCTCTCTCCCCTCCTCCTTCATCAAGAAGGCAAGCTATTTATTTGATAAATTTGATAGCAGCCTTGCAAAACATTTTCATATGGTCATATTATAAAAGAGAACACAGATGAGAGAGAGAGAGAGAGAGAGAGACAGAGAGAGAGAGAGAGACAGAGAGACAGAGAGAGAGAGACAGAGAGAGAGAGAGAGACAGAGAGACAGAGAGAGAGAGGGAGGGAGGGAGGGAGGAAAGGAGGGAGGGAGGAAGGGAGAAGTATTCTTCAATATGCATTCAGACTCCTCTGGTTCTTTCTCTGGAGATGAACAGCATATTTTTTTCATCATAAATACCGTGTAACTGTCTTAGATCATTGTATTGCTGAGAATAGCTAGGTCATTCACAGTTGATGCTCATTCAATATGGCTGTTATTGTGAACAATGTTCTCCTGGTTCTACTCACTTCATTTTGCACTAGTTCATATAAACTTTCCCAGGTTTTTCTGAAACCATTCTACTCATCATTTCTTACAACACAATAGTATTCCAACACAATCATATACCACAACTTGTTCAGCCATTCCCCAATTGATGAGCATTCCTTCAATTTCTAATTATTTGCCACCACTAAAAGATCTGCTATAAATACTTTTGTACATATAGGTCTTTTTCCTTTCTTAAACCTCTTTGGGATACAGACCTAGTAATGGTATTGCTGGGTCAGAGAATATACACAGTTTTACAAACCTTTGAAAATAGCTCCAAATTGCTCTTCAGAATGGTTGGATCAATTCACATCATCTGCCTAAGTGTTCCCATTTTCCCACATTAGTCATTTTCCTTTTCTATCATATTAACCAATCTGATAAGTGTGAGGTAGTACCTCAGAGTTGTTTCAATGTGCATTTCTCTAATCAATGATGATTTAGAGCATTTTTCCACAGGACTATAGATAGCTTCGATTTCTTTGTCTGAAAACTGCCTGTTGATATGTTGTAAACTCCCCCCCTCCCCCTGCCATTTTGTGACCATCCCCCATGTCTCCCTATCATAAGGGAGCTGCCTAAGAAATCTGCCCAAACCCAACAAGGCCCACTAAGGTAACAAACCCGCCAAGTAAACCTGCCCAAACCTGCTACCTGGAGCCCATAGCTCCCCTCACCTTCTGTTCAGTTCTCAAAATATACTTGGGAACTTTCCATTTGGGCAACAAACTGGGCAACAATCATTAGGCAATGAACTGATTGCTACATTTTGGCTTCTGTATTTTCCCTGCTTACCTAGCAACTAAGTTGTGGTTTCCTCCTGGTAACAGTTATGTTGTGACTTTTGTCTATGTAAGCCCTGAGGAAATACATCTCTAAGCTGCTTGATTTGGGTGGAGTCATTAAGCTCCACTTGAAACATGAAAGGTCTTACTCTAATTTCTCTTTACAACAGATATCCTTTGACAACTTATCAATTGGTTAATGATCTGTAGTCTAATAAATTTGACTTAAGTTCTCTATATATTTGAGAAACAAAGTCTTTATTACAGAAACTTGCTGTCATTTTTTTCATAGTTTTGATTACTGTGTATTTTCCTCCTTCCCATTTCTCTCTTGTATCTCTATCTCCCTCTCCCTCCCTGCTTCCACCCTATCTCTCCTCAAAAGTGTTTTGCCTCTAAATACTGCCTCCCCAATATGTCCTCTCTTCTGTCAACCTGCCCCCTTCTCGTATTCCCTTCCCCTCCTACTTCCCTATTTCTATACCCAACTGAGTGTGTATGTTATTCTCTTTGATCAAATTCCAATAAGAGTAAGGTTCAAGCACTGTCTGACAGGCCACTCCCCATTTTTCCCTCTACTATAAAAGCCCTTTCATGCCTCTTTTATATGAGATAATTTACCCCCATTCTACCTCTCCCTTCTCCCTTCTCCTAATGCATCCCTTTTTCTCACCCCTTAATTTTATTTTTAGATATCATCCCATCATAGTTATACCTCTTTCTTATCCCTTAATTTGTTTTAGAGATAATCCTATCATAATCAATTCACACCCATGCCCTCTGTCTATGCATACCCCTTCTAACTGCCCTGATAATGATAAAGTTCTTAGGAGTTACAAGTTTCGTCCTCCCATGTAGGAATGCAAACACTCTCACCTTATTAATCCTTTATGACATCTCTTTCCTGTGCCTCTTTTTGTGCCTCTCTTGAGTCTTGTATTTGAAAGCCAGATTTCTATTCAGCTCTCATCTTTTTATTAGGAATGCTTGAAAGTCTCTGTTTCATTAAATATCCATTCTCCCCCCAGTGGATTATAATGTTTTGTAGGTTAGGTGATTCTTGGTTGTAATCCTAGATCCTTTGTCCTCCAGAATATCTTAATCCAAGCTCTCCAATTCTTTAGTGAAGAAGGTGCTAAATCTTGTGTTATCCTGACTATGACTCCATGTTATTTTAATTTTTTTTTTTATTTCTCACTGCTTAAAATATTTTCTCCTTGAATCTGGAATCTGTCTATAATATTCCTATGAGTTTCCATTTTGGGATCTCTTTCAGGAAATGACTGGTGGATTCTTTTTATTCCTATTTTACCCTCTGGCTCTAGGATATCAGAATGTTTGTCCTTGATGAGGTCTTGAAATATGATTTTTAGTTTCTTTTTTGTCATGAAAGTGGGTAGTCCACTGAAAGTCAAGCAGTCCAACAATTGTTAAATTATTTCTCCTTGATCCATTTTTCAGTTCAGTTCTTTTTCCCATGAGGTATTTCACATTTTTCCTATTTTTTCATTCTTTTGGTTTTGTTTTATTGTTTCTTTATGTCTCCTGGAATCATTAGCTTCTACTTGTTCAATTCTAATTTTTAAGGAATTATTTTGCTCGGTAAGTTTTTATATCTCCTTTTTAATTTAGCCAATTTTTCTTTTAAGGAGTTGTTTTCTTCAGTGAATTTTGTGCATCTTTTTCCATTTGACCAGTTCTGTTTTTTTAAAGAGTTCTTCTCTTCAGTGGATTTTTGATGACTTTTTCGCCTTTTAGTCTTTTCTGTTTTTTAAGATGTTAATCTCTTCAGTATTTTTTGCACCTCCTTTACCATGATGTTGACTCTTTTTTTCAGGAGCTTCTTGCATCACTCTCATTTCCCAAATTTTCCTCTATCTCTCTTATAGTCTTTGAGCTCTTCCAGGAATTCTTTCTGAGCCTGAGACCAATTCAAAAATTTTTGAGGTTTTGGACATAGCAGTTTTGACTTTGTTACCTTCTTCTGAGTTTGTAATTTGATCTTCTCTATTATCATAGCAATTTTCTGTAATCATATATTTTGTTGCTGTTTGCTTATTTTTCCAGCCTATTTCTTGATTTTTAACACTATGTTAAAGTTGGACTTTTCTTTCAGCATATGAGAGTCCCTAGCTTGAGGGTTTTTTGTGCTGCTATTTTCAGAGAGATTTCTATAGGTCTATAAGTTTTCAGTTCTTCAAAAGTGCTATGATCTAAGGATAAATGTGGTTGCTGCTCACCCAACCTATTCTCTGGTCTGTGGTTAACCACAAGCATTCTTTTCCACCTGGAACTGTGACCAAGGTCCCATCTCCCCTGTGGTTACATGTTCTAGTGTGCTAGTGCTTCTACTCACCCTGGGGCTGTGACCTGGAACCACATGTGTGTAATACAACAGAATTCTGCACACAGTACCAACAAAGGACCTCTGTAATCATGTTCTAACCAGTTGTATGGTTAAACTTCTGTGTCTTACCATCTGTGAGCTGAGAGGTCCCAAAGCTATGAATTACAGATTCAATCACTTCCAAAGCCTGCTGCTATCTTGTGGGAGTATGGTCTGTGCTGGACTGCACTCCATTCTCACCCCAGGGAATTAGAATTTTCCAATCAAACTTCTAAGTTGTCTTGGGCTAGCAAATTGTTCCACTCCAACTTTTTATTGGTTCTGCCCCTCCACAATTCATTTTGAGGTGCTATTTTAAAGTTGTTTGGAGAGGAATTTGGGAAATCTTAGGTGAGTCTCTCCTTTATTCCATATTTTGGCTTCACTTCCTCTTGAGTCATTATTCTTAAAGTCTAAATTTGAAATGCTAGCCAGGCTTTGAGCTTTAAATTAATTCCATGGCTGGCTCATTGTAGTATTGGGGGCAAAACTTTTTAACCTCTCTGCCTCATGCCCCTTATTAATGTCTCATTTTATTAGTCTATGTCTTCCTTTTTAATATCTCTTTTGATATTAATGATCAGAGGGTCATAGAACAAGGCCATGTCTAGTAACATATTCCAAGGACTTTTACATGGTTTTGCCACATGCAAGAGAGACACCTTCTTAGAGGGGAAACACCAAGATGGCATTTTTTACAAAAAAATTATTTTCTATAGTTCACAAACAAAAAGTGCAATGGAATCTTGTATTTTTTTCTATCTATTAGTCAACTGTATGATTATAAAGCTATGGTCTGCTATAGAATCTCATTTGGGCCAGATTGCCTGTTCCTTTCTCACCTCCTCACCAAGGATACTCTCAATTTGCCTGAAGATTATTCTCAACCATAGTCTGAAGATACAAAAGTAGCTATGTGTCTTTTTTTAATGTATGTATTTACATGTGCATTTTCCCTTACTCTTCATCTCCCTTCCTCTAAAGTTTTCTTCTAATGCCTCTTTGTGACATGGAGGTAATCCTTTGACTCTTGAAGATTGTGCCGGAGAACCACAAGCTCTGATTTATTCTACCAAACAAGAAAGGTTTCAAGTGTGGACCAACAACAGACTAGTTCTCTCCTCTAAAGACCAGCCTGACTAAGTTTAGAGAGGCTCTTTACCACATTGACTATGGGGCCAGGGAGAGGTGTCTTTTAGTCAAAGCAACTAGCAGTTACAGGGCTAACAATCTGTGCTGTCAGAGGGAATTCCCAAACAAAACTGTGGATCCTTGAAGTACTGAAGCATCTCCTCTAATTGCAAACTGAGATAAGGAATTGCTTCTTTGGTACCATTGTATCACATTAAGCACCTAGGATAGTTCCCAGTTTCAAGTGAACAGAGAGGATATTATGATGGAAAGTGATGCAATTGAAGAGTTGGAAGAGGCCTGAATTAAAAGTTTGTCTCTATTACTCACTAGCTGTGTGATTCAGTTTCTTCCTCTACAAAATGGGGACAATAATATCTGTAGAACTTAGGCCTTATATAAGAGTCAAATAAGTTTCTTGTGGCATAGTATTTTGCTAAATAAATACCAGCTTTTGAAGTAGGCACTTAATAAATATTTGTTGAATTGCATTTGGGCTTGAAGCCTCCTAAAGCAGATGCTGAATTTTATTAATTTCCAGATGAGTCTTATTTTAAAAAAAAAACTTGTATTCATAAGATCAGAGATGTAGAGTAGAAAAAGAACGAAGCATCAGCTAGTCCAACTCCCTCATTTTACAGATGAGAGGAGACTGAAGCCATCAAGTGAGCTGGTCAAAATTAATAAGAGAATAAGTGGCAAAACCAAAATTTGCACCCAGATCCCCTGACTCTGAATCCAGTAGACTTTCCATTGTATAATGTACGTAAAGATATTTCAAGTAAAACAAAGTCTATTGCTATATGTAGCTGACTCACTGTTTAAAGATTCAATGAGAAAAGTATCATATAAAGAGAAAGAAAAAGGAAGGAAGGAAGGAAGGAAAGAAGGAAGGAAGGAAGGGAGGGAGGAAGGGAGGGAGGAAGGGAGGAAGGAAGGAAGGAAGGAAGGAAGGAAGGAAGGAAGGAAGGAAAAAAGGAGGGGAGGAGGGAGAAAGAGAGGGAGGAAAAGAGGGAGGGAGGGAGAAAGGAAGAGGAAGGATGAAGAAAGGGAGACAGGAAAAGAGGGAGGAAGGGAGAGAGGAAGGGAGGGAGGGAGGGAGGAAGAGAAGAAAGAGGGAAGGAAAGAAAAGAATATGTTTACATAGTAGGGTTTTTAATTCTTAATTCAATTTTACTTTTGGTTTCAAATTACAAATAGCATAGTAGATTTTTCACAGAAGGAAATGCCTTTGTTATTTCTAGGAAGAAAAAAATGTTCCAAATAGGCAATTAAGTGCCCTAGAAAGTCTATAAGAAAGAAGTCTTATGAAATTCACCCCTTTCACAAAAAAAAATAATGAATTTTAATTCTTGATGTTATGTTAATTGATTTATGATTCCTACCACGGGCCATCCCTTTACTAGATGCAAGGGATTTGGGGTCAGTTGTTGAAGATCAAACACATAGCTTCAGTCTAACCTTCCTTTTTCACTTCCTTCCTTCTTTCCTTCATTTCTCCCTCCCTCCCTCCCTCCCTCCCTTCCTTCCTTCCTTCCTTCCTTTAATGGGTCTCTGATAGATGCCATCACTCTGAAGTACTCTAGCACCTAGGCTCCAGAGCAGTACACGACCCAACTATCTACCTACATGCAGACACTGGGGACAATGTGCCACATGAGTTTCCATGCATTGCCTGGAATCCTCCCTCAGATGGTTAGTAGCCAGGGTAACACAGAAGAAAGTCTGTGAAACTGAAAGGAGTATCAGACCATGGCAAGTAGTCTGCTATATGCTTCTTACCTGGTTCTTCCTTGCCATAGTCTTTCATATACTGAACTGTGAATATTGGGTCATAGGTTCAGAGGTTTTTGGAGCCTGAAAGAATCTCTGAGGTAATCCTTATGCCATCTCCCCCCCCCAAAGATGTGCCAGCCTAACATCTGAACATCAAAACTGTTTAGCAGCACTTACTTACCCCTGCTAAATGTTTTTCCCCCTAACTTGCTGCTAGTAGAGTTTCTGTCTCCATCTACAACCACAAAGACCCATGTGTGTCCCTCCACCCCCACACTTTAGTCTGTTAGTAACACTTTAGTCTGCAAAAATGCTTTTGCAAAAAGAGGTACATGTCATAAAATCCAACCTCCATAGAGTGTTAATATTCCCTTTTAAAAGTTTGGAGGTCAGTGCTCTCCCTTGCCCTTGTATGACCCCTATGACTTTAATACCCAAAGGCCAATGTTAGTCATGCATGATAAAGGAACTATAAGTGACATTATAAGGAAATGAATCAATTAAGTCATTCTGTTGGTCACCTTGTATTCAGAGACAAGAACAGATCAGACACCTCATTAAATCTCAACAGTGATATCAAATTTAAAATAATATACCCAGAAGGTGCTATTTGAACATTCTATTCTAATCCTTGACCATTTTGGTATTCTTTTCTCCTTCCCCCTCCTTCTTTTTGGTTTCCTTAGTTGTTCCATAGCTAGGAATTTGTGGATTCATGCCATACCCAAGTGTAAGAATCACAGGTTCACAAACTCATGGAATATCAAAATTGGAAATTAAGAGGTCACCAAGTCCAACCAACATCTGAACAGAAATTGCTGATCTATGGCAGCCTTGATATGTAATGATCTAGATTCTTCTTGATTAGCATCATAGAAATTTCTAATTTGGAACAAGAAGGGACCTTGGAGATCATCGAGGTAAGGGGTGGAGAATCTGTGGCCCTCTAGATCCTAAAGTGCAGCCCTTTGACTGAGTCCAAACTTCACAGAACAAATTCCCTTAATAAAAGGATTTGTTCTATAAAACTTGGACTCAAAGGGCCACACTTGAAGACCTAGGGACCACATGTGGCCTCAAGGCTACATGTTCCCCATCCCTAATCTAGGCCAAAGGCTCCAAATTTGGAGTCTAAAGATAGATTCCAAAAAGTTCATAAATTTGGATGGGGAAAAAAATCACATCATTGTTTTCACTAACCTTTCGTGTTCTTGGTAATCCTATGCATTTGATTTTGTGCATTTCAAAACATTTTCAGAGAAGGAATCCATAATGGGTCCATAACATCAAAAAGATTAAGAAGTTTTAATTTACCCGAACCTCCTCTTCTGTAAGATAAGGAAAATAAGCCCCAGAAAGAGAAAATAAAGAACATACAAGCAAAACAAAAAAAAACAGAAAAAAAACTCCAGGGTCTTTGCCAGAAGATCCAGTTAAAATCTCCAGTGACAAGGACTTCACCAACTTAAAAGGGAGCCCATTTCACTGCTAGACTCCGCTAATCATTAGGAAACTTTCGTTGCTCTTAGATCTGCCCTCTGGAACCAAACAGAATTCATCAAATGCTTTTTTGACCTGACAACACTTTATATTCTAACACATCCCTTCCCCAAGTTTTCTCTTCAAATGAGATCTTTCTAAGTGTCTGGCACATAATAGTCACTAACTAAAGGTTTATTCCTTCCCTCCTCCAAATGAAACATGCTTGGTTCATCATAACCATGACCCACAGTCCTCTCACCCACTAGACACCTTTCCACCCCATGCCCCCCATCCCAGAAACATAGAGAATGGGGAAGTAGTGCAGAATGAATAATAGAATTTTATGATTGAAAGTCATTGGCTTTGACCTTCCACATAATGCAATCTTTTCCTCCATGCAATCCATAAAGGACTATGGAAACATGGTGTGAATGTCATAGGATCACAGATATAGAAGTAGAAGGGGCCTTACTGTTCATCTAGTTCAAGACCTTCATTTTGTAGATGAGAGAATGAAGACCTCCAAAGAGAGGTATGATGCCCAACATCACACAGGAGTGAGTGATAAGAATTGTGTCGTTGAAACTGTAGTCCTATAGTCTTCCCACCACAATAAACTTTGGGAAAGCCTCAGGATCCAAGGGAAAGGTCAGGACCAAGGAGGGAGCAATGATTGGTGTATGGCTTTGAAAGTGCTTCTCTGGGAAGGGTGGGAAGGAAATGGACATGCTTATAGAAGGCAAAGCAAAGACCACAAGACCAGTACTAGGAGAAAGGATGGAAATGATGTAAATACTGTAAACTGAGGTTGAAACAGAGTTTAAGAGCTGGAACATTAATGCCATCTGTGTAGGGCAGGCAGGAACTAAAGGAGTGGGTCACCAAGCTAGTTGACATGGAAGTTAAACACAGCTGGTACAGATAGCAGATAGCAAAAGACCAAATAGGTGGTAAGATGGGAAAAGCCAGATTAGTCAGACAATTGGTAAAGATTGAGGTGGGTGAGCAAGTTCTGAAAGGTCCAACAGAAGGCTAAGTTGATATAAGAGAGATCCAACCGCATGTGTTAGAAAACCAGTCATGGAGAACTGAATGCATTTACTGCTCCCTCCCACCCTAAGTCTATGTAACCTCTTGGTCCTGTCCTTTCCTTGGGGGATTGGATTCTGAGGCTTTCCCCAAAGTCTGTTGCAATGGAGGAATACGGGAACACAATTTCAACACTGAGATCTATCACTTGCTCCTGTGTGACATTGGGCGAATCACTTAATCTCTTTGGAGGTCTTAATTCTTTCATCTGTAAAATGAGGGTCTTGAACTAGATGAACACTAAGGCCCCTTCTACTTCTACATCTATGATCCTGTGCTATTTATTCCATGTTCTCACAGACCTTTAGGGACTTGTAGTCTTTCTGCATGGAAGAAATTATTGCCTTCCAGGATAAGGAGCCAGGAATTAGGCTACCACCATGTGTGAATGAAAGGGTCCCATGCTTTCTGATGTTGACACACAAGAGAATATGTTAATGTAACTGCTGACATTAAGGAGAATTATTATTGTCCACCTTTTTATTGCAAGGACAATGGAAGACAAAACCACTACTGGAGAAAGGCATCGCATGACAAGGTGTCTCCTAGGACTGGGTGGCTTCAGACATGAATGAGTATTAAATGTTTCATTCTTCTAACAATTAGTCTTTGCCATGTAATCTGTGTCTAAGATCTCAAGCATCTCATAACACAACTCACTGCACAAGGTTCTCCTAAAAAAACACATTTGACTTACGGGAATATGGAGAAATGGGGGGGGGGGATAATCTGGATATCTGAAGTCTCCAAAACCTAACGACTCATGCGGAAAAAGAATAAGCTTTCTTGTTCACTCAACCTCCTTCCTTCCAACCCAGTCATATTACGAGGGAGAATCTAACTCTACCACAGAAACTTAGATTATCTTTGCTTCTATAGACAACTTCAGAAGAAAGAAGTTCGTCAGTGCTACTACCATCAATTTCTGCCTTCCTCCTCCCCCCCCCCTCCAAACTAATGACTTTCCTTCAGGAACCAGGAAACGTGGACACAAGGGGTAGAAATCCAGTCACTGGGTCACAAGACTCAAAGGTCTGTTCATAATACCTTAGAGGCCAGGTCTCTAAGGTCAGAATATGATTTGTCAGCAACACTAATTTGATAGTAAGACCAAAAAAGTGGGTTGTTAAGCATTCCTTGCAATAGGAAAAAATTAGGTCCTGACTCTAGGTCTAGGCTGAGCTTAAAAGTGGGGCCTCAATGAGTATCCTTGCAGGATCATCAGAGTGCAGAGACCAGGTGTCATGTCAGCTCTGACACAAATGACAATCCAGGCTTTTGGAAATCTTTGGTGCTGGTGAACTTACTACATCATGAGGCAACTCATTCCATTTTCAGACAACTCTGGTAATGATTCTTTCTTAAATTAAACTTAAATTAAATTTTCATTTATTTTTCCTAGCTCTACCCTCAGTCACGACCCAAAATAAGTCTATCCCCTCTTCTGATATTTGAAGATGGGGATTATGTCTCCCCTGAGTCTCCTCTTCTACAGATTTTCATGATGTGGCTTTTATAACCTTTTTTATAACTTTTTTATAACCTTTTATAACCTTCAAAATTCTAGTCACTGTCTCTTGAAATATGATTTTTGTCAATATCCGTTGTGAAATTCAAGAGAGTTGAAATGGGAATCCAAATACTTCTGTTCATTCTTTACCCAGTGGTTCTCAACCTTCCTAATGCCGCAACCCTTTAATACAGTTCCTCATGTTGTAGTGACCCCCAACCATAAAATTATTTTTGTTGCTACTTCATAACTGTAATTTGCTACTGTTACAAGTCATAATGTAAATATCTGATATGCGGGATGTATTTTCATTGTTACAAACTGAACATAACCCACAGGTTGAGAACCGCTGCTCTACAACTTAGTTCTTGAGTAAATTATTTCCCCACTTTGGATCTTAACTCTCCTGTTGGAAACATCATGGAAGGGATGTTACAATTGGAAGAAGAGAACCTGGGTTCATATCCTGACTTTGCCATTTATTAACTGGGTAATCTGGGGCAAGTCACCTGACCATTCTGAGCCTCAGTTTCTTATCTGAGAAAGGGGGTAGGTTAGACCAAATGAATTCAGCTCTACATCTACTATGCTATGCTATGCTATGCTATGCTATACCATAGTATACTATACTATTCTATACTATGTAGTAAACTATAGCATAGTACATCTATACTATAACCACTTCATTTACAAGGCTATTTCCAGAACTTATATTCTGTGACTCTCAAAGTTTGTAGATCTATAAATGGGACTTTCCCAAGGTGAAATGGATAAATCATTTTCTAACTTCTTCATCTGTAAAGATGAGTTAGTTGAACTAGATAACTTCCAGAATCCCTCCCAGACCTAAATCTATATTCCTATAACTATATCATTTCCAAGACTATTCCCAGAGCTATACTCTCTGTTTAGTATATTCTGCAGAGTATATTCTGTCTTTCATTTATAAGCGGGACTTTTTTCTGTTTCCACTAATCATCAATTTCCTCCCACTTTAAAAATATGTGGGTGGAGAGAGACCAAGTATTTGTTCATTTCTTTTATTTCTACCTCTCAAATTTTATGAGTCCTACTATATGAATTTCATCAGTCTCTGGGTACTTTGCGTAGTTACTTTCATGGCCTCCCTGGATCATTGGATGTCCTATGCTTCGTCCCTCTCTTGCTTCTTCTCTTCAAAGCACCAGGGAATAGAGACAGAAGAAACCCATATATGCTCAAGCACTACCTTCTGAAGTGACAGACATCTTCAGCTACTGAGCGTGTCTTTTGGATGAGCTGATGTGGTTCCCCCCAAATTCTCTGGGAAGCGTTCTGCATTTCTTGTTTTCTTCTAGATTAGCTTAGACCAAGAGCTTCTAGTTTTATTTATAAGGAAAGTTATGTTAAATAAACACCTAAATCCTGGAGATCACTGGAGGGGAGGCAGTGGGTTTGCCACGGCTAAAGGATACAGATCAAAGAAGAATGTGGTATAGTTGGGAAAAGCATTGGATTTGGAGTCAGGGGAAGTGAGTTTGAATCCCAATTCTGCTACTAAGTATCCATGTGATCTGAGGCAAGTCATATTCCTCTTTCTGCCACCACCCCAAAACAATATCTTTATTGAAATAGACTCTGAAAACTCTGGTACTAGAAGACTTCAAATGAGTCACGAGACGAGTCGTAGTGGACATTTCTAGCAATGCTGATCCTCCCTCCTAGAAATGCTCACAAGTTATATGAAAGAGTCATAGAAACAGTTATTGGTATTGGATCCACTAGGTCAATATCCACAGTCGATCAGTAGTGGGGGGAAGGGGGCAGCGCTGGCCTAAAGGAAGGATTCAAATGCATAAGCAAAGACGAGATCAGTCCCTGGCCCTAGCAGTAGACTGGTTTACCTAGAGATCATATGATGCATGAGTTTTAGAGAAATCCAGGTTAAGGCTAAAGGCTAAAATCTTTTCTTCTTCTTTATATCTAAGATCACATGGCCCTAGGAGAAACCTTGTCATATAATTCTTTCTTCACTACAATATTTTTCCTTCCAGTTTCTTCCATTACTATTATATCCCCAGTGAATCACAGTGTGTTGGAGTTAGGAAGGACCCCAGACATTTAGTCAAAGTCCCCAATTTTATTGATGGGGAAACAAATGATCAAAAAGAAGAAATGAAGTACCCAAATATGTTGGAAGTAGGTACTTGCTGGAAACCATTACCTCCTCAGGACAACATATCCAGACCTGGGGACATGTCTTACACTGAACTCCAGAATGGAGAAAAGGGGTTAACACTACTTTCTTTGTGTTGGGTTGAAGCCAAGTCCCCTTCACACTTGATCCTTTTCCTAGAGATCCTATTTAAGTTAGTCACACACACACACACACACACACACACACACACACACACACTCACACATACCCACAGATAATTCCTTTGTTCTAACAGAAGATCAATTCTGCGTGAAATAAACTCAAAGCATCTCTATTGCATCCCCTGTAGAGAAACATTTATGGGGCAGGGGAATGATATCAAAAAAATCCATGAATGCTTAGGGCAAGTGATGCTTAGGGCAAAAAGACTAACCATTTTCCTTCATCTCTAAGTATCCTTCAAAAAAAGTGTGTGTGTATATAAATATGTATGTATGTATATGTGTATATAACACACACACACAAATCAATCATAAGGATGTCTTTGGAAACGAGTGGCTCAGACCAAGACACCAAAATCACATAGTGAGTGATTGGTGGAGCACAAATGGGGCTGATATTTGCACCAGAAGATCACATGTTATATGAAAGACCTCAATACACATGAAGGGATATCTCATTTCATTAACATCCCCCTCACACAGATAATATAGGAATGTCGGTATCTGGTACTCTCAGAGCATCATAATCACCTCTCTTTGAAAATGCCTGGTTTACAAAGCTCAAGAAAGCAAAAGTATTTCTAAGTCCATGAAAATAAAAAGAGCCCATATTAGAACTCATTGAAACAATAATAGTCATTGTCAATATGCTGAAAGTTATTATACTGACAGTCACAGTCACTCAAGTTGAGGCTTAGGCAATATCTCAGCTACTATTGTCTCCAGCATGTTTCTTCAGCACATATGTTCGATGTCCCAAAAGTATGTGTGTGTATACAGACATATGTACATATATATACATGTCTACATATATATACAGTCAGTCATATATACACATAGGTGTGTAGATGGATGGATGGAGAGAGAAGAAAGAAAAAGAAGGAGGAGGAAGAGAAGGAGAAGAGAATATCTCCTATTAAGGTTTTCCTGGTACTTTCTCAGGTCTTGAGTGTCAAGTTCCCTACAAGCCTCTAAGTTCTTTCTCCTCAGATCCCATCAGAGGCTGTTGGTATACATGGCTTTCCCAGGTTTTACACTCTTGATACTACTCCACTTGAAGTTCTCCTCAGCTGCCAGCAGAGGTCAGCATTCCTCTTCTGTCATAGTCCATGCATAACATTTAGCTCTCATAACGCACATTGGAATGTCCCACCATCATCCTCTACTTCTATCTGTTCTTGGTGTCTCCGTTAGCTTATTCCTCAGAAGGAGCCTTCCCATAGGTGGTCCCAGACCTCCCTTGCCTTGGCCAGCTCTGATTCTAATGCAGGTTGGATCAGAGAATTCATCCCTTTATTTCTCTTTGCAGACTTCTCACCTCAAAGGAGAATGCCCAGCAGTCAGAAGCAGCCTCCCTTCTCTCCAGCTCTATAATTAGGATGCACTCAGCTCTCCTGAGCCATGTGGACTTCTTCCTCTCCCCAATACCACAAAGTCTTCCCACAATATCACTAATTCATGAGAAAGAAATCAGCAGAGTTCCAGGCTCCTTCCCCCAAGCTAGTCCCAGGCACCACTGTGGGAAAATATAAACTTGAGGTCCCTGCTATGCTGGAATCCAATGCTTTTGATTCCTAGACTATAGTTCTATTGACTGCATTTTAATGTTCCAACTCTGTTGTCAATTCATTTTTTCTAAGACAATTACAATCCTTTGAGATGTCCTTTCTAAGGCTTACTCTGTGGTCTACCATGTAAGACAGCTTAAATCTACCAACAAGGAATAGGCAGAAGGCAACCCACAGATGCTTAGTAATTGACTGATTTATAATTGTTGTTAGTAACAATTGACGTTGTTATGGCCCTTTAAGAGATGCCCAGTTGCCAGATGCCCTCATCACAGCTGCCAGTAGTACAAAGTGCTGATTTTATTATCCACATTTTACAGAGAAGGAAACCAAGATCCATAATGTTGATAGAGGATGAAAGGTTTCAAAATGAGAAAGGACTCCAGAAGTTATTGATATAGTCCAATCACTGCATTCTACACACAGGGAAACTGAGGACCAGGAAAGTGACATGTTTTGCCCAGACTCCCCCTATGATGCAGATGACAGATAACAGAGCCAGCATTTACACTTGGGTCCTCTGACTATGGTTCCAGTATCCTTTCCAGGACCTGGTGCTCCCCATTGCATTGTGTTCCCCAATCTACAAGTAGAGTGGAGCACAAAGAGCCTGGATTTAGAGCCAGATGACCTCTGTCTGTTCAAATCCTGACTCTATTACTGATGTGTGAGATCTCAATTTTCCCATTTGCAAAATGGGTGGGCAGCCCTAGGTGACCTAGAAGATTCTTTCCTAGATCCAGTTCTAGATCTGATGTCTAGATGGCCAGGTTTCCAGTTTTGCCTCAGCTACTAACTGTGCTGAAGCCCTATTTAAACTTCAGCTTCCCCATCAATAAAGTACGATGGAGGAACTAGATCTATGTGTTTTGATCCAGCCAGGAATATGCTGGTAAATGTTTAACAACCAGCTCTCTGAATAGCAGGAAACACATTCTTATTTGTATTATTAACACTTTCTCCATTACATTCTTAAGTATAGACAATCAATAATAATAATAATAAAGATAAATTACACTCTGGTTTGTAGTATTTGCCACTTTCCAAATGCAAACACAGAAAATTTAACTATTGGTTCCTGAAAATCTGAGTTGGTTCCAGCACACCCATGGATCCAGCTCTCAAACTGATGCTCAGCTTGTTAATTAGGAAAAAAAATGCCCCAAGTGCCACTTTGTCATTACCCCCACACTCTTCCTATACCATTATGACCTTTTGCCTTTATAGCATCCATGGACGTTGGGAACACCAGCATTACAAAGACAGAGCAGTGGAGAGAACAGGCTGGAACACTATACTTAGAGGTAGAAAGCCCTAGATTGAAATTTTACCTCAGACACATTAATTATGTAATCCTGAGCAAGTCAACTCTCTCTCTAGGCCTTGATTTTCTTATCTGTTAAATAGTGGGGGAGGGAGAGTTGGACTTCATGGTCTCTAAGGAATTTTCCAGGTCTAAATATCTGTGATTATCAGGTACATCTTACAGATTAATAATAATAACAATAAAACTAGTATTTGTAAAATGCCTAGTATGTGCTAGACACTATCTAGCACATACAGTTTTTTCACTTAATCCTCACAACCCTAGGGGATAGGTGTTATTATTATTCCCATTTTACAACTGAGGAAACTGAGGCAGAAGTTAAGTAACTTGCCCAAAGTCACACATCTAGTGCATGCCTGAGGCCCAATTTGAACTCCAGGGCCTTCCAGACTCCAAGGCCAATTGCTCCATCCACTGCACCACATAGCTGCCCAATAAGAAAGCTAAGGCTTGGGTGAGGATCAAAGATGGCAGCATAGAAGCAAGAACCCTTCGCAGCTCCTACATAATCACCTCAAATATCCATAAAATATGACTCCAAACAAATTTTAGGGCTCCAGCACTCACAAAATTACAGAAAAACACATCTCACGCTGAAGGCAGCTCCACATGTGGGACAGGAAGGGCTCATCACAGCTTGCTGGGAGCAGAAACCAGCCTGGCCTGAAACCATAGCTTGGCCCCAGGGTGGCCAGGACAAGTGCTGCTGGAGCTTTTAAGTGAGAGGATCAGCTGCAGCTGTGACAGTTTCTGGACTTATCAAGCCAGAAGAAATAAGGACTAAGTGAAAGGTTAGTGAAATTCGGCTAAATTTGGGGAAGAGGATCCAGCCAAACTGCCTGCAGGGCAAGGAAGCAGCAGAAGCTGTGGCCCTGCAGCCACTTCCACATGGCTGCTTCAGAAGCTCCTGGCCTTCAGATTGCAGGTGGGCCAAGTGATCATTCAGAGGCTAAGTACTCTTGACTTAAGCTGCCTAGATCAAGATCATGGTTGCGTGTGGAGGTCCTGGGGTGCATTTTCAGTGAGCCAAAGCTGGTAGGGGCTGCAGCAGCCTCCTAATAGTTCCAGCAGTTGCAAAAAAACCCAGCAATTTGGAACAAAGTGCTCCCCTCTGGAAGTAGAGTTCCACAGAGCCAAAAAGTCAGGTAATTGACTGGCAACATGAGCAGGCAAAGAAAGTAAAGTAAAAACAGCAATGCAACTTTAGATTCCTTTTAGGGGGACAAAAAGGATCAAAGCATGGAACCAGAGGAAGACAACACAGTCAGAACTCATGTACCAAAAGCTTCCAAGAAAAATGTAGACTGGTTACAAGCCATAGAGCAGCTTAAGAAGGATTTTGAAAACCAAATGAGAGAAATGGAGGAAAAATTGAGAAGAGAAATGAGAATGATGCAAGAAAATCACGAAAAGAGAGTCAACAACCTGACTGAAGAAAATAATACCTTAAAAAACAGATTAACTCAAAAGGCAAAACAGGCCCCAAAAGCCAATGAGGAGAAGAATGCCTTAAAAAGTTGAATTTGCCAGATGGAAAAAGAATCTCAAAAGCATTCTGAAGAGAATAACTCCTTCAGAATTAGAGTGGAGCAAGTGGAAGCTAATGACTTTATGAGAAACCAAGATAC
>CM053597.1:235120794-235137968 GCA_028646575.1 Pseudocheirus occidentalis | reverse complement strand
GTGGGGTGCTGCAGCCCCCCCAGCTTTGGCTCACTGAAAGCACACCCCAGGACCACCACTCAAGACCACGATCCAGATCCAGGCTGCTCAACACAAGAGCCCTTGGCCCTGATCAGTTGCCTCAGCCCCGCTGCTATCTGCAGGCCGGGGGCTCTGAAGCAGCCCAGTGGAGGCCGCTGCTGCTCTCAGCCATCCCTGCTGCTACAGCCGCCTCCCACTGCTTCCTTGCCCTGAGAGCAATTTGGCCAGACCTGCTCTTCCCCAAATTTAGCAAAATCCACTGACCTTTCTCTTAGCCTTTTTTTCTTCTGGTCTGATAAATGTGGTAACTGTGCCTCCAGTGCAGCCAATCTTCTCTCCTACAGACTGGGCTCTGCCTGATGCCCTGGGGCCTGGTCAGGCAGGGATTTCGGCCGTGGCTCCCAGACTGCTGGGAAGAGTCCCACCTGTTGAACTGCCTGTAGCAACAGATGTGTTTTCTGTCTTTCAGAGAGTTTGGAAGCTTGAAAATCTGTTTTAGAGTCCCATTTTATGAGTTTTTAGCATGTTTGTGTGGGAGTTGCAGTGCTTTGCTGCTTCTACACCGCCATCTTGGCTCAGCCCCCTACATGCTCTCTTTCTTTTCCATGTTTGATCTTGTTTCCTCTTTCCCATTGTTCATTCCATCGGTTACAACCCTTCTATACAACCAGACTAATGTCTAATGTGAAAGTATTCACAGATCCTATACTTGATTGCATGACCCCATGGGGGGAGGAGAGAAAATTTGAAACGCAAGGGATTGAGGAACTGAATCTTGTAAACTAAAAGTAAACAAACAAATCAATTTTAAAAAATAAAAAAAAGAACTTGAAAAAACTTTAGCATTCTGGTCAATACAGTGACACACCATAATTCCAGAGGCCTGAAGATGAAGCATCCTACCCATCTCCTGATGGAGCTGATAGACTTAAAATGTAGAATGAGACACATTTTTGAACATAAGGGCTTTATTTTTCTTTTGGTGTTGTGGATCAATTAGAGAATAGTGGGAAGGAGAGAAAATAAATGTTAATTGGAAAAAATAATAAGATTTTTTTAAATCTCATAAAAAAAAGTTTAGCACAGAGCCTGGTACATTGGAAGTGCTATATAAATAGTAGCCATTATTATTCATTTAATTTAGGTATTCTTGTGATCTTGATTATGTTGACTTGTCTACGCATGAGCACTTAATGTTTCTCTAGGAATTTGGGTCTGTCTTTGTTTCTGATCATCAGCACATACTTTTAACCAGTAGATGGCATTGATAGGCATTGGCTGGTCCTATGTTCCTCTTGGCAATTTATACAACCTGCCTGAATGGAAGTGCTGAGGCAAATGCTCAAAACCAGTGACTTACTGGCCCTCAGCACTACCCCTCTCTGTGCTGCGGCACCAGCTCATCGTCAATGGGCACATGAACTTTGAGTTTCTACCCAAACAAAATGTCGAGCCCCCACATACTGAGGAAATACTGTCTCCATCTGAACTTGTATTTCAGTGCCCTCTAGTCTCATTTCCTAGACATGTTAGATTTGGCTACTCATGGAAGCAGACCCAGGTACTTGGATACTACATATAGCGCTTATAAGTAAACAAAAAGTATAGTAACAAGAAGACAATGTATAATAAACATGGGAAACATCTGCCACGTAGCACCATGAGCCGACCACTCTCAAACCAAAGAACCCTCCCACATCAGAAACTGGCCCCAATCCATCTTTCCTATCTCACGGGACATTACTCACCCTCTTGTCATCTATGTTTCAGACGTGGACTTCTCTCTATTCTTCCTACATGACTCTCAATCTCCCACCTCCGTATCTTTACATTGGCAGTCCTCCATGCCAGGAACTTCAACAAGATCCTCTCTTCCCTTAGATTTGCTTAAGCATCTTAGGGAAGCATTTCCTGATCCCCTTCCCAACTGCTCCCTCCCAAGCTACTTTCCACTCCCAACCCCCATGGAAGGTAGTGTTCTTCTGGTTGTCTTGTACTGAAAGGGAATTCCAGCTACCTCTGGTCAAAGGTAGCCTAGACCAGAGCAGAATAACTTGTATTTCACTTATTTTGTATTAATTTACTTTATTTTTATAATTACTTTTTTGTCTCTCACACTAGAATGTCAACTCCTTGCAAGTAGAGATCATTTCATTTTTTTTGCAATTGTATCCCTAGTTTCTTGTGGGATTCCTGCTTAATAAATTCTTGTTGACTCGTTGGTTGCTCTGGACCCACGAGTTATCAATAATATAAGTAGTTAGCTTTTCATACATTTGTAAAATGCTTGACAAATATTATCTTGCTTTATCCTCATATGAAAACATTAAAAAAAGACAGAGATTAAGTGACTTGCCCAAGGTCCCACAGCTAGTGAGCATGTGAGGCCAGATAAAAATTCAGATGTTCTTGATTCTTGGTCCAGAGCCCTATCCATTGCACCATCTAAGTTCTAGCTGAATTCTAGGAAATGTACAGTTCAAGTTTCTGTGGTTTACCACCAGCCCTCCCCTTCAAGTGGGCAAAAGAGTACCCTGTTTACCCAGGATGTTTGACTCATACTTCCTGTATGAGGACCAGTCATCAGAAGCAAAGGCAGAAAGTCTGGAGGAACTCTGATTCTGAAACTTGAGGTCCAAGGATCGGTCATGAGAACCCGGTAGACAGAAGGAAAGAGCAACCCCACCCTCGAGGACCATGGAAGGTAGGTTCTTCCTCCTGGTGGTCTCATCCCCTGGCAGGGAACTCCAAGGACTTGTGGTCAAAGCTGGTCTTACCCAGAGAAGAATGGGTGAATTTAATAGGCAGCTGAGAACAAGAAACCCATTGCCCATAAGTCCCGGGGTCCTTTTCTCTCTGACCTTGTGAGGTCCCATTCCCTCTCCTTGCTCTACCTACTCCCAGCTCCTGATGGACCTACATGGCTCTAAAGTGAGTGAGCAGTGTGTCTGTGTCCCTAGCACCTAGACTGCTGACTGATTGCGTCTTAACAGGACATTAATGGATGCTTGCTAAACTCAATATGACTAAAAGGAGGGGCTGCTCTATCTTCTAAGTACATAACTTTGTTCCTCAGTTAGAACGTAAGCTGCCTGAAGGCAGGAGCCAGGCTTTGACTATGGTTTTGTTGGGGTTTTTTTGTATCCCTGGCACGTGGAATAGATTTAGTGGCTCATGAAGGCTGGTTGAAGGACAGCTGGGTGGCATTGTGGATAGAGCACCCAACCTGGTGTCAGGAAGATCTGAGTTCTAATCTGGCCTCAGACACTCACTAGCGGTGTGACCCTGGGCAAGTCACATCGTAACACTTGCCTCCATTTCCTCATCTGTAAAATGAGCTGAAGGATGGCAAACTGTTCCAGTATCTCTGCCAAGAAAACCCCAATGGGGTCATGGGGAATCAGAAACAACTGAATGCTTATTGATCAGATGTAATCTGTTGACCAGGTTCAATTAAGTGTCTTACCAGTGACTCGCTAAATGCTCCTTCCCTGCCTAGAGAATGCCCTACTCCCATTCCTCTGCTGACCTCCCTGCCCCCCAGGTACACACTCATAACAGGGGAGTCAGTGGGAATGGGCTACCCAAGCAATCCCTTAGGAGACTGCCCCAGCATTCCTCTACTGGCAAAGCCACATCTGTAGTGACTAAAGTTCACTTGGCAGGGAGTGTCCACAGCTGGAACCTGGATCCCTGTTCCCAGAGCCTTGGCCTTCCTGTCTATATAGCAATAATCTATGACCCATAAATTCTTTGAACTGTGTAAACACCTTTTATGACAATTTAAACTCTTTACCGGACCGTTGTTAGCCTGGGGACCCCTTTTTTTCTCTTCCCCTCATTCTAGTCTGGCTTTCTTCTTTGGACCCTCTCTGATGCTGCTGCCTGAGGCCTCCTATTCCCTCTTCCTCCCCCTTCCCTACTGCCCCTGTTACCTTCTTGTTCACACAAGCCCCTGCCCTATGAAGGGGATGGATTCCTCCACATTATTGGGTGTGGTTTATTATCTCCCTACCCCCACCCTGGTTACACAGTAATTCTTTCCAGGGACCCCAGCCTATCAGGTCCAGAACTGTCCGCCCATTGGACATAGGGGGACAGACCTTGCCAACATTGACAGATAAGGAAAGTTCAACAGAGGAAAGAATAAGGAAGCAAAGGGAGGGGCTGAGAAGGCATTGGAGAGAGGGAGTTTGAGGCTGGCAAACCCTCCATTGGAAGAAAAAGCTTCATACTGGAAAGTCAAGCAAACCTTCCAATGAACAGTACCCTGGAAAGTGTGGACTTGGAAAGAAAAAGAGACCAGAATTCTCTAGAGAAATCTGAGCCATTCATCCTCTGAATCACCTATCCACAGAGAGGGATGAAGAAGCACCTTGTCTTTGTACCAGCCCCAAAGCAGAGGTGAATTTTGAAGGTTGAGATGACACCCTGCACAAACATGGAGAAAAGATGAGAACCCTTCTCAGTGACCACGATTTGGTTCTGGGACCTCATCTTACCACTGCTCCCTTCTCCATGGACTCAGTCCCCAGTAACTACCTGATCAAAAAAAGAAAAGAAAATCCTGGATTGTGAAAGGATCCCAAGCCTGATATCCTGAGGCTGATCAGAGAGAACACAACCAGGATCACTTACTCTGGATTGATGGGTCATCTCTGCAGAGACTATTAAGGGGGCTCAGGGGTGAATTTTAGCTTCTTGGACCGTGATCAGCCTCCAGGAAAGAAATAGTCTAGTTCCCCAAGGCTGGTTTGGATGAGACCCGCCAAGCCTCAGGAGTTTGGACCCCAAGCCTGTTGGACCCCAAAATTGGTGTCTTCCCTTCAATTCTCATTATTTTTTGTCCCTGTTCCCTTTCTCCATGGGATCTTGTCCCTGGTGACTAATTTGTGAAAGAGAAAGGAAGACTGGAGTTGGAGAGGATTGTGAACCCAGCACCGGACGGCCAAGGCCAAAGCCTCTACCATACCTAGGTTACTCCTTCTCTAAATCTGCAGCTTGCAGGACCACAGAACAACCAGGAGCCCACCTTCTAGCTTGCCCAGAAGTACTGGGGGAGGCCCATTCTGATATGATGTGATATGTGGTTCTACTTCAAAGGCCACTGGGCTCCAAGAGACAGAGTTCCTGAAAGGGAGAAAGAATGGGCTAGGGATGGCAGGAGCCTCCGGCCTGAGGCTCCAGTGTCTCTCTTACCACATCCTAGGTCTTTAGTTTTGGTCCCAAGAACTGCCAGGGAGGAAACAGTTATTCTTCCTACTTCTCACTTTGTTTTCAACTGCTAACTCCAAACCCTCACTCCCTTCCTCCCCCACCCTTGGCTCTCAAAGAGCTGAAGCTTTTGTTTGGAGTAAAGGGATGGAGGGGGAAAATATGGACAAATGTGATTCCCCAAAGCAACTGGGTCTGCCCTTCTCCATTGAGGAGATCCTGAAGAAACCAACAAGGAGAAGATATATTCCCAGTAAAGGTAAAGGGGATAACCAACAGGGTGCTACTAATGTCCTAAAAATGGAGAACTCTTCGCAGGAGCTCCTCCAGGGCAAGTATCTTGTTAGCCTTTGGTTTCATACCCTAGAAAATATAAGGAAGGCGGGTGGAGTCCATGCTTGGCTCCTCCACATAGCCCCTGAACTGAGCCTAGATTTCCAGTGTCAGTGGAAAGCTCTTGGTCCTAGAATGATTCCTTCAAGGGCATTCAGCCTGCAAACATAAGTGCCCATTTAACAGGTGAGGAAACCGAGAGGTGTTGTGATTTGCTTAAGTGTACATAGCATAATGATGTAATTGGTGGGGGAGTAAGCATTAGAATCTAGAGCTCTTGGTTCTTTATATTTAAAATTGGGAATGTTAAAATTTTTAAAGGCCCACAGAGATCATAAGCCACTTCCGAAAAGCTCTGGGTAACCACAGAATCATAGATGTCTAGAGCTGGAAGAGGCCTTAGAAGCCATTGACTCTAAACACCCCCTGCATTTTTCAAATGAAGAAATTGAGTCACAGTGAGACTGAGTGCTCAAAATCACAATATAATATTTAAGGCAGAATTAGAACCCTGGTCCTCTAACTCTAATTTCTGTGCCCTATGTTGGTGGTGGTGGTGTTTGGTCATTTTTCAGTCTTGTCTGTGGCTCCCTTTGGAGTTTTCTTGGCAAAATAATGAAGTGTTTTCCCATTTTCTTCTCCAGCTCATTTTACAGATGAGGAAACTGAGGCAAAGAGGGTTAAGTGATTTGTCCAGGGTCACACAGATAATAAACATCTGAAGCCGGATTTGAACTCAGGAAGGTGAGACTTCCTGACTCCAAGCCCAGTGCTCTATTCCCCTGAGCCCTATCTGCTATGCCGCATAGCCTTCTATTTGTCAGAGAGAGAGGGAGAGAGAGAAAGAGAAACAGAGACAGACAGAGAAGCTGTGTGCCAAGTGAGAGACACCAACTCTAAACATAAGGTAGCATCCTGTACAGAAAGGAGTAAGAGAACCGAATTCCTGTCAAAATACCTGAGTTCAAATCCTAGCACTAAGAGGGTCTGCCCATATGACCTTGTACAAGTTAATTAGCTTCTCTGGCCAGCTGTTTCCTCATCAGAAAAAAATGGGTATAACAGCATTCTACTAGCCTCTTCCTGGGGTTGTCTTGGGAAAGGTAAACTTTAAAAAGTTCTATATAAAGGAACTAAGCCTTGGAGGCCTGAAGGTCACTGTGACTGACTTAAATGTTAACAGCTACTGACTCACTAATATAATATAATCAAGAGAAGCTTCATGGAGCAGTGACTAGAAGGGAGTTAGGAAGATGAGTTTAAATCCCACTTCTATAACTTGTTGCCTGAGTGGCCTTGGGCAAGTCACTTGGGTTCCCTAAGGTTGTTTTTTTATCTGTATAAAATGGGGTCAATAATGCCAGTAGGACTTGTCTCTAGGGCATGGGGTTCAAATGAGATCATGTATGTAAAGAACTTTGCAAACCTTTCCAGGCCTTATAAATGCCTCCCCTGATTATTATAATGACTACTCTCTTTACCAAGGACATTTACATTTTCCCAGAGGACTCTGGGAGACTGTAATCCAAAGCAATGAGTGTGGAAGGAGCACTCTTGGTAGGGTGGGGATGAGCAGACTGGAAAGCCTTCCCTGTGCCCTCAAGGTAAACCTACTTCATTTTTGTATAAGGCCTTCACTGCCCCCCCTCATACATCAGGGGGCTGGGACTCTGGGCCATCTACTCTTTTCAGGCCTGACTCTGCATCTACCAAAGTAGAAGGGAAACTGAAAGTCCTTAGAGAAACGGACCCTGCCCACGAGTCTAGGGGATGGGGAGGAAGAAGGGCTTCTCCCATAAAGTCATGGGAAAACCCTCAAAGGCCAAGCTGGGAAATGGGCTGCCTACCCTTCTTCCACCCTAACCCTTTGTCAAAATTAAAAGGGAAAAAAGTCAGATCACCACTTAAGTGAGCTACCACAAAAACTGGAGAATTAGAGAATGTTGTAGGTAAAAGAACATACCCTATTAGAACAAAGCTGGGAAGGGCCTTAGAATGATTGTGTCAGAGATGGGAGGGGCTTTTGAAAAGGGAAAGTCAGAGCCCCCAAGTATATTAAAAATGACCTTGTCCAGCCCTTTCGTTATACAAAAGACCCAGAGAAGGAAAATGATTTTCAAAAAACTTTTGCCACTTCAGGGCAGATGTAGAATTACATCTGTCCAAAGCTGGCCTGGACCCACTATTCCCTTTGCCTTGGGGTAACGGCTCTTGAAATATCATCTTCTTCTTCTTCTTCTCCTTCTCCTTCTCCTTCTTCTCCTTCTCCTTCTCCTTCTTCTTCTCCTTCTCCTTCTCCTTCTCCTTCTCCTTCTCCTTCTCCTTCTCCTCCTTCTCCTCCTTCTTCTCCTTCTCCTTCTTTTCCTTCTTCTCCTTCTTCTCCTTCTTCTCCTTCTCCTCCTTCTTCTCCTTCTCCTTCTTCTCCTTCTTCTCCTTCTCCTTCTTCTCCTTCTTCTCCTTCTTCTTCTTCTTCTTCTTCTTCTTCTTCTTCTTCTTCTTCTTCTTCTTCTCTTCTCTTCTCTTCCTCCTCCTCCTTCTCCTCCTTCTTCCTTTTTTTCCTTCTTCTTTTTCTTCTTCTCTCCCTCTCTAGACTACTTCCTAATTCCTCCCCCCAACACACACATATTTCTTTCCTCAAACATGAGATATGAAGGTGTTTTCAGGGATGATGCCACTTAATTCATGTATCTGCCTCTCCCAGGTCCCAGGCTGCTGGGAAAACAGGAGAGGGATCCCCAGCAGATGACACCAGCCCCCTCTCCCAGACCAATGTTCCTTGAGGAGACAACCCCAAGGACATCAACCAGGTCCCCAGAACCCCAAGAGATGGTTTCCCAGTCAACTGACTTCCAAGCAGCAAGCCCCAGATTGGAGCCCTCAAAGGGAAATAACAGAGATGGAGGAGAGAAAGACCATGGGCACAACTCCCTTACTGACCCACCCCTACATGGTAAGTAGGGCCATTGTGATCTGTGTACCAGGAGAATGGGGGAGATGGTCTAACTCTTCAAATCTTGCCTCTTCTACTTGTATGACTTTGTGTAAATCCCTTTACCCTTCCTCGGGCCTCAGTCTTTCTATCTGTAAAATGGCTGTGTGTGTGTGTGTGTGTGTGTGTGATCTATGTACACATATATATTCACTTATACCACCCTGCCTCCTATTTTTATGTAATATTATATGTTTTCCATTTTCTATATTTGCATCATAATCTCTTACTATAGTGTAAGCTCTATGAGGAGAGGGACCAGACTTACCTTTGTGACCTTAGTCTTTTAATTTCCCTGGGTCAAGCAACATAGGAATATTGGAGAAAAGTGTTGTATTTGAAATCAAGAAAATCTAGATTCAAACCCTACTTCAGACATTTCCTGATTTCCTTGGAAAGTTACTGAACTTCCTCTGCCTTGGTTTCCACATACATAAAGTGATGGGGTTGACCTTGCAGGCCTCCAAAGGCCCTTCCCACTCTAAATCTGTGAATCTGTGACCTAAGATTCTCATTCTTTGCTGCTGGTATGTTCTGAAGGACTGGCTCTCTAGAGTGGAAAAATGAGGAAAACAATTTTCTCTCAGAATCTCAGAAAGGACTTGCTGCTTGAATTTTGTTTTGATGGTCTAAGGAGCATGGGGCCCATGGGTAGATGCAATATTCTCCCTGGTCTCCAAGCTAGTATTTCATCTTCCACCGGCATGTCCAGGAAAAAGACTTGGTTCCTCTGCCCTGCTTGGCCCACCCCAACTACTGGGCAGCATTGATTCTGTTATCTCCAGAAGGGGTGATTAATAGCTCTGGCATTTAGGCACGTGGAACCCCGAGCTGGTTTGATGGGGGCAGCCAGCAGTTACAGCAGGAGGAAGCCAGCACTGGGAGTTGCTTCTTGGTGCCTCGAACCTTTAGAATCATGAGGTTCAGAGCTGAAAGGAGGTTGGGAGGTCCTCTGGTCTAGCCCCCTCACTTTACAGATGGGTAAAGTGAGACCCAAAGAGGAAAAATCACTTCTCTAAGGCCATATAAGAAGAAAGCCAGAATTTGAACTCGGGTCTCCTGTCTCCAGTTTGTCATACACAGCCTAGCTTTCTATTTGGCCACTAAATACATACATAAGGGTCCCAGAGAGTACCATATTGACTTAGTTTTAAAATGTAATGTTATCTCTGCTTTATTGTATTTCTATTGTGTTAAATATTTCCCTGTTACATTTTAATCTGGTTTGGGCTGCACTCTGGAGTATTGGCTGATCACATGCTGTGTGTTCAACACTGCTGTTTATAAGCAATGGAGATAGGTGTGAGTGCAGCTTTGAAAGGTAGGGTTGGTTTGTATGTCTGGAGACAAAAAAGAAAAAACCAGGAATATGACCAAGAAAGAAAGAAAATAGGCTGCAATCCCATAAGAGTACAGTGTGGTTTCTTCCCTTTTTATAGGGTTTTATGCAGGAATGAGGGTGGAAACTTCCAAACAGATTTGCTGAAGAGGAATTTCAAGATCAATATTCACTTCCCTGGGGCTATGCAATGAGAAAGGTAGACCACATGGCCTCTGAGAACCCATCCAGGATCTAGGAGGTTACAATTCCAAAATACGTCCTCTCTCTGGACCTCAGTCTCTACCTCCCTCCCCCATAAATGAAGGTGTTGGACCACATGGCCTCTGAGGTCCCTTTCACCTGCAGACGTAGGATCCCATGATGAGAGTCCCTAATGACAGGGAGTAAGAGACCTGAAGGGGAAAAAATGACTAATCAAAGTAGGAACAAGGAGACTTCTCCATGATAGCTTGAATAGCTTTGGAAAAGGTCCCCTAGAACAGGACCCTGTGCATAGCAGTTACTCAGTAAATACTTCATGGATGTCATTTGTTGTTTTTGTTGAATCATTTCAGACTCTCTATGACTCCATTTGGGGTTTTCTTAGCAGAGATACTGTAGTGGTTTGCCATGTCCTTCACCAGATCATTTTACAGGTGAGGAAACTGAGGCAAACAGGGTGAAGTGAGTTGCCCAGGATCACAGATAGTAAGTGCCTGAGGTAGGATTTGAACCCAAATACTCCCTGCTCCAAAGCCAAGCTTCTATCCACTACTCAATACTACCTCTGATTCTATACTACGAAAAGGGAAGGAGATTACAAGTCAGTAAAAGGAATATAAGTAAGACAACATAAACTTGATGGAAAGGAAAGCCTTAAACAGAATCCCACCAATAGACAAACACTGTGGGGTGAAAGTTGTACTGCCTGACATTCAGTACCCCATGGGATGAGTCCAGTTCTGGCTTCCTACTGAAAAGTACTAGAGCCAACATGAGGGTCATCCTGGGCCAGAAAGACCATAAGAGGATGCTTTGGGCCAATCCCTGGGAAAGCACCTAAGCATCTCAGACCTCAGTTTCCTCATCTGTGAAATTAAGAGTTGCTAGATCATCTCCTAAATCATGTCACATCCCTATAGTTCAGTTCTCTCATACATAAAATGAAGGGATAATGGTAAATGACTTCTGAGATCCCTTCAAGTTCTAAATGGTCTCATGACTTGCAGACCCAGCTCAGACAACCCAGAAATACCCTTAAGAGAACCTTAGATTCTCAGGGGTGGCATCTAGAACCCAAAGGGATATTCTGAGTGAGGGAAGGCCAGGGATCCCCTATGCAGAATATACCCTGTTGGTCAACATTTGTTTTCCCCCATGGTATTAGCCTCACTCTGGATCTTTGTCAAACACTGTTCCCCATGTAGTAAGGCAGATAAATAAACAAATAAACAAATGGATGAATAAACAGACTGGATGGATGGGTGGGTGGATGGATGGATGGGTGGATGGATGGATGGATGGATGGATGGATGGATGGATGGATGGATGGATGGGTGGGTGGGTGGATGGATGGATGGATGCATGGATGGATGGATGGGTGGGTGGATAGATGGATGGATGGATGGATGGATGGATGGATGGATGGATGGATAGTACACTAGGAATATATCTGAGCAAGAAAAACATTGGTCTATAATTAGGTGGCCTAATCACCTGTGTAAATTGTGTATTTCTTATGATCAATGTGCTAAATGGCTCAGGTTTAATTAAGTTTTGCTGACTCTCTCCCTTTGAAGACCCACTGGAGTGTGATGACACAATTAATAAAAGTACAGGAGGAACTCAGAAGGAGGCATTTCCATGCTGGCATCTCTCTTCTGTCTCCTTCCTCCCTTCCCTCCCATTACAGCCCCTTTGCTCCACACAAACACACACACACACATGCATATTTCAACCCTCCCTTGCTTCTCTTTGAATGGGCTGGGTTTTGACAGAGTATGTCTCTTGAGATAGGTAGGTCACACAGTGAGTAAAGTGATTGCCTTGGAGTCAGAAAGACCTGAATTCAAATCCAACTTTAGATGCTTACTAGCTAGGCAAGTTATTTAACCACTTTGTGCCTCAGTTTCCTCATATGTAAAATGGAGATAACAATAGTACCTCCTTCCCAGGTTGTTGTGAGGTGCAAACGAGATAATATTTGTAAAGTGTTTACCTAGCACATAGTAGGCACTTAATAAAACCTTGTTCTCTTCCTTCCTTCTACACAAAGAACCTACGCTGGCTATGGACTCCCTGTCATGGTAAAAAAGGGGACAAGAAAGGGTGGGTTATGGCTTAACCCATGAGATGGTCTTAGAGTTTGAAGGAACCTTTGGAGAAGTCATCTGATCATTAACCAGCTATATAACCTTGCATGAAACACTTCCTCATTATGTCTCCTCATCTCTCCCAGCTCTAACACTCCCTGTTCTAAAGCCCCTCCCAGCCCTGATATCTCTCTTCTAAGCCCCCTCCCATCTCTGACATTTCATGTTCTAAAGTACCTCACAGCTCTAACATTGTATGTACTATGGTCTTCCTCAGTTCTAACATTCTATGTTCTATGAAGACTCAACTTCTAGTAGAGCTTTCTCAGACTGGTCCATGTCACACTGATTTCTTTTCTCACCAAACTCATTTTTAACTTCTTAACTATACCTGTACCCTTCAATATTTGGTTCTATCCAATCCTAATCTGTAATATATTTCTTTGCATATAGTAAGCCCCTAACAAGAAGGAATTGTTTTATTCAATGTACTTGTACCCTAAGCACCTAGGACAGTGCACGGGACATAAGAATCCATTAATAAATACTTATTGACAGACTTATAGATCGATTGAGGCTTAGGGACAGGCAGGCTCTATCCTCCACATCTTCCTTTCTCTCTCAGCTGGAATCATGGAAAGAGAGTTGGAATTAGAGTCGAAGACCTTGGATTTGAATCTTCGCTCTGCCACCCTTTATTCCTTGTGTCATTTGACTTTTCTGGGCCTCAGTTTCTGCATCTATAAAATTGGGCTAGATAACCCCTAAGGGCTCCTCTCATCCTGACACTATGATTTGGTGATCCGGTGAATATGAGGGCTGAGAAAGACATTAAACCTTACCATGTCAGTGCTGAGATAGACCTTAAAAAAATGAAGGGGGCTGAACTAGGTGCTGTATAAGTCCCCTTTCTGGTTCTAAAATCCTCTGAGATTACTTCTATTTGCCTCACATCAGGGACTAGCACAAAGACAGCAACAGTCATTTGTTTGATTGATGGATTAATTAATGATGCCACTTATTCGGATCAATCCCAATTAGTCTGGTTACCCAGTCACTCCCTTAAGAGCTGCATCATAAGTTATGACTATATAATAAACTGAAGCTTTGGGGATACGTACTTCATACATGAATGCTGATAGGATGCTTAGTAAAGCATATTTTCAGTTTCAAGAAAAACAAGCCTAATTAAGAGGAGAAGTACAGGTACTCTCCACTATTGGCCATGACTAGGAGAATCCTGGTTGTTTCAAACATAAGACTTTAAAACCAAGGGACAGCTGCTGACTTGACAAAAGCATGTCTTAACTAGAGGAGAAATTCCCAAGAGCAGAGAATGTACATCTTGAATGCTAGGTTTCACCAATCTAGTTGGACTCAACAGTTATTAACACCTTCAGGGTATATGGCATTCATTGGGCCTAGGCCTGGGGATAGAGACAAAAATGAATCAGTCCCTGCCCTCAAGGAGCTTACATTCAGCCAGAGTTTACATATTATGCATTACATGCAAAAAAAAAAAATCCAGGTTTGATTTCTAACTACCATTTACTAACCATGCAACTTAGCCTCCCAAAGCCTCAGTTTCTTCAACAATAAACAAAAGGGATAATACCTATATACTACCTGTATCACAGGCACAGAATGAGAAAATTGATCTCAATGAAAAGGAAGATATCTTTATTAGTTCTAAAGTAAGACATGACTTCACATAAGTCTTTAGGAGCAAGCAGGCAACCTCAATCCCTTCTTTGCAAACCTGGGGTCCATGAGCTCCATAGAACAGTACATCTTCTGTCAGATTCAGTTAATGGGGGTTTTTTTTGTTAATTTTTGCCTTTTTTTTAATCTTTGTTACAAGGGTCCATGATTCTCTCAGAAAGGGAAGGGGAGGAAAGATACAAGGTGTCCCAAAAGTCTTAGTGTGGTTTTAAGCTTTAAAAGCTTTAAGTTTTAAGCTTTAATAGCTTTAAGTTTTAAACTTTAATAACTTTTTATTTTAGGCCTTCAACTTTAATAGCTATAAGTTTTAAGTTTTAACAGCTTGTTTGAGAGGACTTCACCTAACAAGTCTTAAGAACAAAATGACTATTTCCCCTTCCTTCCTTTGCAAAGCTAGAATCTATCAACATGGAACACTGCATATTTAAAGCTTTAATAGTGTTAAGTTTTAAGCTTTAATAACTTTAAAGAAGACATGACTTCATGTAATAAATTTCTTTAAGAACAAGAGGCCAACCTCTCTCCCTTCTCTGCAAAGCTGGGGTCTAGGGCATAGAATACTGTGTCTTTAAAACTTTAATAACTTTAATTTTAAAATTTTAATAGCTTAAAAATTTCACCAAGATTTGGAGGAATCCTCTATTTGGAAATGAAAGTAATATAAGCACCAAAGATATTAATTTTTAGAAAATATATTGGCAGTTCTGAAATTAGGGTAAAGGGTTATCAGAGAGAGACACTAAATCCAGTTTTCTCATCAAAAGAGTAAACATATGTAATGCATTTTGCAAGCTTTCAAGTGCTATATGAATGCTATCATCATCATTAAAGGTGAAGCATTACCGAATTGTTAGCTTTGTAAGTTTAAAGACTCTGATCAATGTTGCTGAGAAATAGGGCCAGGGATTCTTAAGCATAAGTATAAGGGTCCAAGGCACCAGTTTTGATTGAAAGACCTTCAGGGGATCACAAAAAGATTTACAGCAAAGAGGGACGGAGAGCAGGCAGAGAGTGAGAGTAAAGGCAGACCATGAAATCTCATTTCCACGACAGAAGTGATAGGGCTACGTTGATTAGATGTGGATGAGAGCAGCCACTTCAGCTCTCTAGCCAGAAAAGTTTATGTTTATCCTTTATAATATCTCTCAGAAATGATCCTCAAGGTAAGGAGTTTTAACCCATTAACCACCACTTACCTTGAATAGAATCTTAGAATTGCCACATGTCAAAATGGGAAGAGACCTCAGAAGCCACCTTACCCAGTCCTCTAATTTTACAGAAAAAAAACAAGCTGAAGACGAGAGGGAGAGTGACTTGCCATGGGTCTCACAGGAAGCCAGTGGCAGGGTTGAGACCAAACCCCAGGACATCTCACTCGTAGAGCTCTCCACAACCAGCATCAAGTAGTTGATCAATATTTACTGAGTGCCTGTCTGCCCTCCTCACCCCCTCCCTTCGTGTAGTTGGACTTGTGTTCTCCTCTGGTCCATTACTATTTTACAAAAAACCAAGTGTTATTCCTCTATTCAATAAATCACAAGAGCTCCCTTGTGATTTAAGCAATTTTTTCCCATTGCTTACAGAACTAACACTGATGGCCTTACCACAGCCTTAAAAGCTTTTCATCTCTGGCCTCAATCTTTCTCTCACCTGCATCCTCCACAAATACTCTAGTGAACCCTCCAATCCAATCAGTCTGGTCTGCTTAGTTTCTCACCTCTTTATCTTTGCTCTCAACATTTCCCTTGCCTTTCATACCCACCTTTCTCCACTCCACTTAGCCAAGTCCTCCCTGACTTTCAAGTCCCAAGGACAGTCTGACCTCTCTCACAAAACCTAGAGAGATTGTTCTTACCTCCACTGAATTTCTCTAATACTGATTGGCCAGATTTCATCCAAGACACAGATTAAATCTTGCCTTGAATTGCTATAGAATACATACATACATACGCATATATATATATATATATATATATATATATATGTATGTATGTATGTATGTTTGTGTATTTGTTTCCATCTGGGTTGTAATTTCCTTGATGGCAGGTCTTGTGTCTAATTTATCTCATCACCCCCATGGTGCCTAGCAGAGTACCACAGACATGGTTGACATTCACACCCTGTTGATGATGACAGGAAAAGGGAGAGGAGAGACAAGACATGTGGTTAGCCAAGTAGAAAATAATCCCAGGGGAAGTGCAGCATGGTGGAAAGAGTAGAATTTGGAGTTAGCAGTCCTGATCTGCTGCTTACTCCCTAGGTAACTGGCCACTTAGATTTTTTGAGACTCAATTTCCTTGTCTCTAAAGAAAAAGGAAAGAGGATAGACTACGTGACCTAGAAGGTCCTTTCAGTTCTAACATTCAATGATACTATGAATCATGAAGCCTCCTTCCCAGTTATCAAGTAGGAATAAAATCCCAGATCACAGAATTATAGATTTTTAAGACAAGAAGGGACTTTAGAGACCCCCCTCCCCTCTCCCTGTTGCCATTTTTTTACACATGGGGAAACTGATACCCAGTGGCTTGCCACTGGGATTCAAAAATCAGGTCTTCTAAGTCCAAATTCTGCCCTCTGTCCATTGTACTATGCCCCCAGCTCTATTCTCACTGTAGGACCTTGAGAAAACAGCTTCCCTTCTCTAGGCCTCAGCCTCTGTAAAATTCTGTAAAATGAGGGGGTTGGCTTAGATGATCTCAAGAGGCCCTTCCAGGTCTAGGTAGGTGATCCTAGGTCCCAGGCTTCAATATACACTGCTCTCTGTGTGTGGCCAAACTTGCTGCTGTGTCTCTTTAAAGATGAAGAACTCAGAAAGCTTTCTTTTCTCTTCTTTTTCCTCTGGAAGGTCTGCCAACCAGCAGGCGAGGCCCACCATGTGGCATGTACCACAGCGTGTCCTTCCCCTCCCCCCTTGCCTTGATAAAGGGAATGTCTCTGGCACACTTCAAAGGGCCTTGGAATTTTCCAGCTTTTGTAGAGAGAAAAAACTTTGTGAACAAATAGATATTCAAGTCCTCTGGTGACTCATTCAAAGCCAGAGTCATAACTCTTCCATCCTCTAACTTTGTTTTTTGCCCCCCCACACATGATTGGTCTCTGGCTTGGAGTGTTTTTCTTCCTCAAAGGGGAGATCACACAGGAACTGAAAAATCCTGAGTTGTTTAGTCACAAAAAGTTTTCCTTCCCTAGTGGAGGGTAAGAAGAGTCTATAGCATATTTGAAAGGAAATGTGCATGTTTGTAGCAGAGTTTTAACTAAG
>CM053597.1:235103622-235120694 GCA_028646575.1 Pseudocheirus occidentalis | reverse complement strand
TCTCTCTCTCTCTCTCTCTCTCTCTCTCTCTCTCTCTCTCTCTCTCTCTCTCTCTCTCTCTCTCTCTCTCTCTCTCTCTCTCTCTCTTTCTCTCTCTCTCTTTCCCCCTCTCCCTCTCCCTCTGCCTCCTGGTTCTCTGCTGGAATGTCCTAAGCAGGCACCCTCATTCAGGCTGGAATAGCCAAGGTTTTCTGGGGGGACAAGCCTTCCTCTCAAAATGCCTACTCCTAATACAACCACCCCGGGATCTAATTGTCTTCTGATACATTGACCCCTCAAAATGAGTGGGAGGGGTTTGTCTTCCTAGCTGGGGTTTGCTACTTTCAGACTTGGGATGCACAATTCTCTCTGGGCAGAATGTCCTAAAGGAGATCTGTTCCTATTCTCCACACTCTCAAATATCCAATCACAGCCACCAGTCTGGGTTCCCTCTTCCCTGACACCCCTGATCTCATCTGCTACAAAACCTTCCCAACCCTATTCCACACTGCTTTTCTGCCCACATCATGAGAAGCAGCCCAACAGCCTGTTGGCTAGTACCAGAATTCCAACCCCTGGGACTCGAGCAGAAGGTCCTGACCATCCATGCTTCCTTCAAACCTCAACCTCAGTGACTTGCTCAGAGTCACACAGTCAGTATGTGTAGGAGGCAGGATTCTAACCCAGGTCTCACCTGTGAGACCAGCTGTCTATTGACCTTTCTTTCCACATCCCTCTGGCAGTTTTGTCTCCTCCCTCTAATTATCCTGTATCTACTCATCACTTTACTGCTACATCCCCCAGGAGAATGCAGACTCCTTGAGGGCAGAGACTTTTTATTTTCTTTGTGCCCCCAGCACCTTACACACAGCTTTTACATTCAAAAGACACTTGATAAACACTTTGAGAATTGAATAAAGCCCCGGCCAATGTACAAAATGGAGGCTGCCATTCTCCTCTATGGCCTTCTTAGGGTATTGACATGACCTCATACTCTTAAAGGCTTTGCCACCATAGCGTGATCCTGCAAAGGCCTCTCCATTCAGAAAAGGTGCAGTGGTGCCCTGGGTGTCTAGTGTCCAAGACCAGTCTACTTAAGTTGAGAGAGGCCCCATCACCAAAATATTGGCCCCCCATGACAAATTTGGCCCCAAGAAATCATATACTAAGACATCTGTGTAAAGAAAGGGATGCCAAGGAAAACACATTTGCATGTATATATGCATGTACATCTATCTGTGTTTGAGGGTATGCATGTTTGTGTGTACATGTACATGTGTGTTGTGTATATATGTATATATGGATAGACATAAACATGAATATAGATAAAGATTATATATAGATATAGAAGATATATGGATATTTGGTATGGGTATAAATATAGATATACTGTAACGATATATACTGTAAGGATAGATCCTTACAGTATTCAGGCATATGTAGACATGAAAGGGATTAGGAAGGTTGGATAAGACCTAGTTCATTCTTTCAATCCATTCCATAAGCATTTATTAAACACCTTTAGTATTCTAGGCTCTGCCAAGTGCTAGAAATTCTTTTTTTGAGAAGTCTGTCTGCATTTACGAAGCTTACATTCTATGAGAGGGAAATAATATGAACACCAATAACTCAGTATAATTGGTTTTTAACCAGATCTGTGATTCTGGCTCTGCCATTGATCCCTGATCTTATGTGCCCATCCTTCTATAAAAGGAAGGTCAATAGACAGCTGGTCTCACAGGTGAGACCTGGGTTAGAATCCTGCCTCCTACACATACTGACTGTGTGACTCTGAGCAAGTCACTGCACCCCTCTGGGCCTGGGTTCCTCATCATGAAATGAGGCAGTTGGGTTGAGCTAGGTCCCTTCCAACTCTCTATCTGCTATCCTACATTATGGGCACAGAGAAGTCCCTATGAGGAATCCCCTCTTCCAAAGTACATCAATAATTGCTTTTAGAAAATGAATTAGGCACTGAGAGAAAAAGTGGCTTAAGCTGAGAATCACACAACCAGGATATATCAAAGGCAGGACTTGAATGCAGATCTTGATCATAAGATAAGCTCTCTACCCGTGGTGCTACTCTGCTTCTGTATAAGAGTAACTTCTTGAGGGTGGGGTAGGCTGGGAAGAGCGCTACAGTTCCTGCTCTCCTGGAGTTTACAGGGATATCCAGCATTCTCATATAAGCTAGAGTATCATGGGTGCAGAAAACAGTTGCAAAGCAATATTTGAAATCTAGGAAGGCAAAGAGAACGTCTGAATGGAGTTATAAATGAGGGAAAGCATAGACATGAATTCAAATTGGGCCTTGAAGGACAAGGAGGATTGCCGCAAGTGGATGGGGAAAGCAAAATCTCACAGCCTGGCATAAAGTAAGGTGAAAGTTGGAGACTGGGAAATGCCGGACACAACCAGGAACCAATGAATATCTATAATGGCTTAGGAACAGACTGTATGAATGAAGAATAGCGTGAGTTCTTGTTCAATCATTTCAGTTGTCTTTGACTCTCCATGACCCCATTTGGGGGGTTTTTCACAGAGATATTGGAGTGGTTTACTATTTCCTTCCCCAGCTCATTTAACAGATGAGAAAACTGAGGCAAACAGGGTCAAGTGATTTGCCCAGGGCCACATGGCTAGTGAGTGTCTAAGGCCAGATTCCTGGCTCCACGTTGAGCACTGTACTACTGGGTCATCAAACAGCATGAGAGGCCTCTAAAGTGAAGGAAGAACCAGCCTGTGGAGATGGTGATAGTGCAAGTCAGACTAAGGGGTGTGAGGAAACCAAGAATACCAGCCCCCCAGCAGGGCTTTCCTGCCCCCAGAGGCCCAAGCCTATGAACAGAAGATGAATTTAAGGCTTCAAAGCCTCCCTCTAGGAAAAGACTGGCTCTTCAATCTCCATGTCAGCATGCTAAGTTCTGAGAGGTCCATGGAAAGTGATGGGTTTGGAGCCAATGCTATCTCCTACCTGGGTGACCCTGGGCAAGCTCCTAGAGCCGGCTCTGGACCTCAGCTTCCTCCTATTGTCAAATTAGAGGACTCAGTGAGATGGCCTCCGAGGTCCATTCCCACAATCCAGATCTATGGTCCTGTGATCCTAACTGTGTGATCTTGGACAAGTCACTTTAGTTAATCTCTGGGCCTTGGTTTTCTCTGCTAAAAAATTAAAGGGGGGAGGAGGAGGAAGAGTTCTGGATGATTTCTGCAAATCTCTCCAGCTCTACATCAGTGATCCCATTCCTACTTCAGTAGATGCCTCCCCTCTGCCAGGAGCCCTCAGCAGAGACCATCCATCATCTTCCATCCTGCTCCTAGGTACATTTAGTCTGAAGCCAGGCTAGCCTCTGCTACCCTCCTTTCACACTCTGGCCCCTGCCAGCTCTGGGAACCCTTTGCTTCACAGCTTGGGGTGAGGAGCTGAGCCCAGCTAAATCAGCAATCCCTTCAGGTGGTCACTTCCACACCTCTGACTCATAAATTTCACTTGACCAAAAGCTTGCTTTTGGCTCCCATTCCTTCAAGTTTATTTACAGAAGCAACTTCTCCGTATGTATTTTTTCTCACTTCTCATTTCTCCCCCCCCCCAACAAGTTTCACCATGGAGCTCCAGGCAACATGACCTTCAAGTTACTTCATTTGTGAAGCCAAGTACCAGTCACATTTCCCAACAGGCATCCAAGGAGAGATGGGGGAGGTGAGAGAAAGGCTCTGCTCCCTCTGAGTCAAATCCAAGAAAAAAAATCCATAGAGGTTCTCAATTATTCTAGTATTATCTAGCTAGTTAGGAAGTCAGAGCAATGATCCACCTCCTTCAGGGTGCAGAGAGCCCAGTGGTGACAGAGATACAATATAGTCCTTGTTTTAGGAAAACTCACCTTCTTCCTGGTTACTGCTGGTGCTTGGAAGCTCATTGGAGGCTCTAGCAGAGAATGGAAATGAAAAGGCAAGTTTGGAAAAACCTGAGAACACAAAATATTTGAGATTGGAAGGATCTTAGAAAGAAGAATGTCAGAGAACAGAGGAGCTTTAGAATGGAAAACATCAGAGACCAGAGAGAATTTAGAGAACAGATTGTCAACGAATGGAGGGAGCTTAGGACATGAAATGGCAGAGCTGGGTGGGATCGGAGAGTATGAAAGGGAAAAGTTGAGAAGAACCCTAGAACATGTAATATTAGATAGAACTAAAATTAGTTAGAATTAGAATGCTAGAGCTGAAATGGGCTTGGGACATAGAATGTACGTGACCAATGTGAAAATATGTTTAATATGAATATAAGTAAAGCCTATATCATATTGCAAACCATCTTGGGAAGGAGGAAGGAGAGGAAAGGGAAAGATATTGAGAACTCAAAAATCTTATGGAAATGGATGCTGAAAACTAAAAATTAATTAATTTTTATAAAGAATTAGGAGGAACCTCAGACTAAGGAGTGTTAGAACACTGAATGCAACAAGTCAAAGGGTCCTTGGAATACAGGATGAGAGAACTGGAAAAAAAAGTATGTTAGCATTTGAAGGGAGCAGAGTCATCAAGTCCAATCCCAACATATTGAAGGAGAGGAAACTGAAGCCCAGAGGAGTTAGGGGATTTGTCCAACATCACCTGAAAAGCAGAAACTAAAACCCTGCTCTCAGTTCCCAAGCTAGGATTCTTTTCATCACACTGCCTTGTAAATAAAAGTAAATAAAAGCCAAACTTGGTCATTTTGCTCCTTTGTAGGTTAATCTTCCCAAAGCTTTGGAACAGGTTGATTAACATGCTGCTCCTGGAAGTTTATTCACCAAAATGTATAAAGTACCTACTCTTCACTACCTGTGGCAGGCATTGGAGGAGGGGAAATAGGCATAAACAAATGAGGCCTGGCCTTTTCTCTTATGGAATTTTCAGCCTTAATAGAGAGCATAATCCATGTGCAGAGATGAGTATGCCAGATTCAGAGATGATGAGGTTACAATATCAAGTGGAAGAAGTGAGTTTGGTAATCCAATGAAGGAAGTCATGGAAACTTTTGTGCAGGTGGAGTTTAAAGGCTGACCCACAAACAGTGATGGAAGTAGGCTATAAAATGTCAAGAGAAAAGAGGCAGGACAGCCCCAGGACATGCCCAAGGGGCAGCAGAACTTACTTTAGTTTGGTCAGAGCATAACAAATATGATGGAGAGTAGCGAAAAGTAAAATGGGTGCCCAATGGCATAGGCCTTAAATGCTGAGGCCAAACCAAAGATTTCTGCTTTTAGCCTGTAGCCAATGGAATAACAAGGAAGGGTTTTCAATGGGAGTTGAAAGACAGCTTGAAGGACTGTCCTGATGTCAGTGGGGGCAAGGCAGGGGTGGAAAGGGGAAAGGGACTGCTGTTAATAGGAGACCTTCTTTACCATACAGAGGAGAGGAAAGGCAAGCGAAGAATCCGAACCACATTCACTACAGAGCAGCTCCAGGAGCTGGAGAGGACTTTCCAGTTCACCCACTACCCAGATATCCACATCCGCAATGAACTGGCAGCCAAGATCAACCTTCCAGAGGCCAGAATACAGGTTAGTGCCACATGTCCACCCCCGTGATCAAATTTCAAAGGTGCTTGGACTACTTCTGAGGGCATTTGATCATCTTGAGCCTCAGTTTCTTCATTTGTAAAATGAAGGGGTTGAATAAGTGGCCTCTGAGGTTCTTTCCAGTTCTAGATGTATGGTCCTATGACCCAAATTTGAACACTGGCTCTGCCAAGTACCACCTGGGAACCTTGGGGAAAGGATTTAACCTCTTTGAGCCTCAGTTTCCTCATCTGTAAAATGAGAGCATTAAAGGAGATGGTGGTAGTAAGTCTTGAAGGCAAGACTCATAACAAAGCCCCTTGACTCCAAAGTCTACATTCTTCCATAGTACCACATGGCTTGCTCAAGATTACATCTCTAGGTCATAGCAGACTGACCTAAGTTTATTCTTTCCCCTGCATAGACTCCATCCCTGGAAGGCCAGTCTATCAGCCACACATCCTACTAGGCTAAACTGCCCTAATCTTGATCACACTCCCAGCGCTAACACAACATATTTTTCCTGAAAAGTCGAAGGTCAAACCCAGGTTTCCTATGCCATATTCTCTCAGCCAAGAACATAGATCAGAGGATTGAGTTAGCTAGTTCAGCCCCTTCATTTTCCAGAAGAGGACCAGACTCAAGAGAGAGAAGTGAATTGTTTAAGGACCAATAGAGGTCCCACCTAAAGATGAAACTCAAACCCAGGTCCTTTTACGTGGCTTCCTGAAATAAAATGAGTGCTGTTTTTCACAGCATCACAGAATTCAGAGCTGGGAGGGAACTCGGATGTCAACTACTCCAACTCATAGCTGAAAAAAGATTCCCTCTACAAAAGTCCCAACAAACAGTCATCAGATCTGGGCTTAATCACCTCCCTCCTGAGGCAGCTTACAGAAATAAGGAGATCTTCTGCCCTTCTTAGAAGTCCTCTGGAGTCTTGTGTTGCTTTGGGAAGGATATTGACAAGCTGGAGCACATCCAGAGGAGCGTGATTGGAAGAAGGTGGGATGAAAGGTCTTGGCTTTAGGCCACCGGCAGCTCAGCTGACAGAACCAGGGATGTTAAGTCATAATGTGGGAATAATAACAAGCATGCCACATACCTCACAGGGTGTTCTGAGGATCCAGAGAGATAATGGGTCTAAAGAGCTCCAAAGCTATAAGACAGTGTCTAAATACCAGTTGGCAAGACAGTGATGAAGGTTTTATTCTATCCCCTTTCCTTGTTGTCTCTCTCCTGTCTTCCTTCTCCCTAGATCTGGTTCCAGAATCAGCGGGCCAAGTGGAGGAAACATGAAAAACTTAGCAGTTTCAGGGGCCTGCAGAATCTGCCAGACTTGGATGTCATCTCAGCACCAAAGTCAGAGGCATCTGTAAGTGGCAAACGGGCACTGGACAGGAATGACAGTGAAGAGGAACAGGGACTCCAAGATGGGAGGGCTGACCTGCCTGGGAATGCCCCCTGCCCCAGGAGAAAATGAGACATTGTGGAATGGCTTGGTGTGTTAACAGGAGCCTGGAGTTCTAGTCTTAGCTTCTGTGCCAGTAATATCACCACGAGCAAATCACTGTCCTACCTACAACAGGGGTGGGGGAGGCTGGACAGACCAGAGTCAATCAGCCAGTGAGACTTTCCTGGTTCTCCCAGTCATTAGTAGTCATTCACCCCACCATCACTGTTTATTTTGTTCTTTCTATTTATCGAATTTGGTTTTGTTTATTTATGTTATATGCCCTCCAAGCAGTATGGAAGGTCCTTGAGGGCCAAGACAATCTCATTTGTCTTTTTGCATTGCCAGCACCTAACACAATGCTTGAACACAATGTGTGTGGATTGCTTGACTAGATGACCCCTTCTAATTCTAAAATTCTATGGACTGACATTCTTTGTCTAAGAGCTCTCCAAGCTCTTATTTCCTAGTCTAAGTTTCCTCCCTATTCTGACATCCAATGTTATAAGAACCCTCCAAGCTCTGCCATTCTCTGTTCTAAGGTCCTTCCAAACTCTGACATTCCCTGTTCCAAGGCCCCTCCCAGCTCTGACATTCTCTCTTCTAAGGCCTCTCCCAATTCTAGCAGTCTTTGTTCTAAGAAACCTCCCAGCTCTGACATCTTTCTAAAATCCTTCTCAGCTCTGATATTCCATGTTCTAAGGTCCTGGCAGTTTCCATATTTTCTGTCTTAAGGGCCCTTTCAGTTCCAAACTTTTCTGCCCTAAGGTTTCATCCCCCTCTCCCATTCCTGCTGCTTTTCCCCTAACCCCTTTTCTCAACAGCCTCAGTCCTGCTTTAGTCCTCACCACACACACACACACACACACACACACACACACACACACACACGCACGCACGCACGCACACACACACACACACACACACACACACACACACACACACTGCTTTCAACCCAAATCAGGTACATCTCTAGGTTTTTCCTAAGTCACTCTTCTCATCCATGGCCCAGGACTTACTTTGATTCTGACCCTTCTCTTTAACCTGCTCCCCTCCCCTCCTTCATTCCTTTGATGTCCATGAAAAGAGATCCACCTAGGCCTTACTGGGAACCCTGCCTTATTAGAGAAGTCTGGATACCTGGTCTCTAGCAATGGCCCCACTGTCAAATGGGAGGAAAGTAATAATCATAGATTCATAGGTTGTGAGAGCTCAGCTGGACCTTAGAGTTCATTCTTAAAATGGGAAAATCAAGGCCCAGAGCCACTGAAAAATCTCCCACCACTCATGAATATCCAATCTGGGAAATAAACCCAAGCATCAAGGGCCTGCTCCTGGGATCTATCTCCCTACCTCAGGGAGGGTTGTGAGATTAAATGAGAAGAGCTACATCAAAGGGCTTTGAAAAGTCAGAGAATCTCTATGCACATAAAGGATTGGTATTAATGCTCCCCTTTTGCCCCACATCAAAGCCATTGACTGGATTTGGATCCAAAGGGCATTGCTCTGGTTCACGGTTCCAGGAAAAACGTAGCTTCTCCCTGGCCCCCTGGCTCTTTACCACCTTTCTGTTGGCCACAGATGAAGTCTGGTAATCAGCTGATGTCCGTTAATGATCTATAAATGAATAGGCTGAGTCTACAGTGACACTGTAAACCTTGACCTAATAGTTTCTTAATAGATTTTTTTTCATTAGGGACTCAGCATCAGAGAAGTCTTTTAAAGACTCTTTTAAAAGACTCCCCACAATTATCCTGAGAGAGAGAAAGAAAATGGAAGCTTCCCAGATTCAACTAATTCTCTTTTGATATTCTAACCACCCCAGCTAAAACAAGAAGTAGTGGGAAGGTAGAAAAGTAGATGGATATGGGATCCAAGGACGTGTGTTTGAAGCTTGGCTCTGCCACTTAAAGCCTGCATGGCCTTGGAGCCACACTGAACCTCTCTGAGCCTCATTTTCCAGATCTGTAAAAATGAAGGGATTGAACTAAATGGTCTCCAGCATTCCTTCCAGCTCTGAACCTAGGATCCTAACAAAAAAGTGTTTATGTATGTAAAAATCCCCTTCTCTCTGACACACCATTTCATTAAGCTTAGAGTCTGTAATAGTCAAATAAGCTTATCATGAGATTTAATTCATTTTATTTTGAATTGAAAAATATTTTTTTCAGTGCCTGCTAAGACAAGGAAGAGGAGGAGGAGGAGGAGGAGGAAGGAAGGAAGATGTTCAAGACAAACTCACATTAAAGACTCATGACAACGGGCCAGTGAAAGACATAGAGTAGGAGCTCATGGAAAGTCAGGGAAAGAAACAGGAGAGACACCTATCTGGGAGGTAGAGGAAGTTGCTTATAGGGAGCAAACTAAAGCTTCAAAAGCATAGAGAGCTCTAAAAGAATGCAGATCCACCTCCCCACCTCAAACCCCTTGTTGTAAAGGAGTAATTAACTGCATGTGATAGAGGAAATACAGCTATGGTAGGATGTCAAGGCTGGTACAATTGAGCATTCTCCCACATGTGGCTAACCCTTATGTGCTAAAGAAAGCAGCATACAGTTAAATGAGCGTGCTATTTTTTTGCAAACAAAAACTGTCAAAAGAACCACAATCTATTAATTTGCTGCTGTTGCTGCTATTACTACTACTACTACCACCACCACCATTACTACTACCACCACTACCACTCCTCCTCCTCCTCATATTACTACTACTACCATTACTACTGTTACAACTATTACTATTACCACAACTTCTACTATTACTGCTACTAGTAGTACTATTACTACCACTACTTCTACCATTACTACCATTCCACTACTACAGCTAACAATAATAATAGTTAGCATTTATATAGCACCTACTAATGGGCCAGGCACTGGGCTAAGCACTTTACAAATATTATCTCATTTGATCCCCACAGTAACCCTAGGAGGGAGGTGTTATTATGGTCCCCATTTTACAGATGAGGAAACTGAGGCAAATAGAGGGTTTTTTTCTTAAAGACTTGCCCAGGATGACACAGCTAATAAGTATCTGATAGTGGATTTAAACTCATCTTCCTGATTCTAGACTCCATGCTTTACCCACTGTGCCATTATTCAATAATGGCATTGGACTTAAAGACAGAAAACCCTGGTGCTGCGATTCCTGCCCTAATGCTTATGGAATTGTATGAGTAAGAACAAGTCAACATTCAGCCTCTGCTAGACACCCTCCAGTGATGGGAAGTCTACCTCTGGAGACTACCCATTCCCCTTTTGAACCACTCAAATGGAAAGGAGCCTTTTCTGGACATCTAAGCTAAATTTGTTCTTTGTAACCTCCTTCTTGGTCCAATCCTCTGGAGCCATGCGGAATAAGTAGATAGGCGTTTACAACTTTTGGGAAGACCAGGTCTTTGAATTATTTGTAATTATTCATCAGTAGAGTTAGGTCTTTGGAATAATTTGAAGTCAAGCATATACTAGAATAAGCTCCATAAACTAATTTTGCCTCTTCTCTCTTTGAAACAGGGATCCAACCTGATGCCCAGGGTGCTTCCCAGCCTAGTACACCCAATTGGATATCATTTCCCCATCCAAGGACAGCTGGTCTCTGCCTGGTTTCCTCCCTACTTTATGCCCAATCCATGGAGCATACTGTCTTTCCCTAGCCCTCATCTCCATCTGGAATGTGTCCCCACATGTGGCATTCCTTCCCCACAACATCCTGAATGGGGCAGTATCTGTGCTGGTTTCACATAAGAAAAGAAAGATCCCTCTCGGGGCTGACATCTCCAGCACCACCGCCAAGCAGCAGGCGAGGCAAGCCAGATGGGACCCCAGGAAGAAAACAACTAGGACCATTTGATAAATTTGAATGGGACAGCTTTGAAAATCACTAGCCTCCTCCCCAAAACCACCACATCAGAGCCTAAGAAAATGGCTTGGAACATCCCTTTGAGAAGTTACAGGTGGGCCCTTGGGCAAAGAGGATTCTCAGAAGAGAGCCAGCCTCAGAGGAAGGAAAACCCAGGTTCAAGACCAGGGTCTTATACATACTGACTGTGTGACCCTGGGCAAGTCAGCTAATTTATCAATATCCCAGATGACTCTCTGATAGATTGCAGAGAAAGTATTTATCTGTAAGGTTAGAGGGATTTCCTCACTGGGCAGTCCCTACACTAATGAAATCACAAGTCTTATTTAAAAAAAAACAAAACCAATGTTTCTCTCCACAGAAGCCAACTTGTGATAAAGCAAAAGGCTCAAGTTGAGAAAGCACAAAAGGTCAATCCCCAAAGGGAAGTTAATCCCTCCATCCTCCTCTACCCCAGGAGTACATTTCACAAGACCACAACAAGGACTTCCTGAGGCCAAGTCCAGACTGTCCTTCAGACAAAGTGTGACTTAATGAATGGGTTATTCCATCTAGAAATGTGGTCTCTAACCAGAATAAAAGGAGTGGAGGTAGATTGATTTGAAGAGTCTTCCCAGTGGAATCCTCCATTGGCCTAGACATTTTGATGGAAAAGCACATGAAGTCCGCCAAATTGGGACTTCTAAGTAATTAGCAAAGTAATGCTTCCAGAAGAGAACTACTTTCAGTATACCTCTAGAGAGGAAATGGCTCTCAGCCCACCCTCTTCATCATCTCACTGGGCTTGTGTTTACAGGACTCATAGCCAATGCTTTCCTTTCAAGCTAGAAATTATTAGTGACAGTCCATCCCTGGGCAGAAGAATGCCCCAGTATTGATTCCCCCCTATGCATAGGCATCTCTATGGAAAAGATGGAAGGTGTGGTCTAAGTAGTAGTCCTACCTCTTCTGCAGTCAAGTAAATTCACTTGGCTCCTTGACTCAGTTCCTCCAGAGATGAGCAGAGCAAAACAGAGCAGTGATTAGGAATCAAGAAACCCTGAATGGAATCTGGGATCTGCAAACACCTCCCTATGTCCCATTGGGCAAGTCATTTCTTTTCTCCAGCCTCAGTTTCCTCATCTGCATAATGGGGTAATGGTGTGTACCTCTCAGGGATGCTGTTGAGGGTCAGATATAAAAATGCTTTGCAAGAATGAAACACTGATTATACTGAACTACTCTATGGAGGAATGGACAGCTTTGTCTACCCAAACAGCTCTTTTGATATAACCTAGAGTTCTGTGGAAAGAATTGTCTGTACAAAAGACCTGAGTTCTAACCTAGACTCTGTCACTGACTCTGTGTGACCCTAGACAAGGCATCAAGTGTCTCTGGGTCTCAGTTTCTTCATCCAGTCAATGGGGACAGAAGTCCTTGCTCTATCCTGCCTACCTCATAGGAATGTTGCAAGAATCAAATGGATGAATGAATGAATTAAAGCCCTTTACAAATGATATTGTTGTTGCTATTATTATTATTATTATTATTATTATTAATGTTGTTGTTGTTGCTATTATTATTATTTGAAGTGCATATTGTTGTCTGGTTAAGGTGGTTATGGTCACTATTCTAGTCATTGATCATTACACTACAACAGATTCAGAGAAGAAGATGAAGACATTAGAGTAACAGAGGAATAAGGAGGTTACCAGTCCAAAATCAGCCTTTAACTTAAGCATGGTCACCTAGGGAACTCAGAATTGGTCCAAGGACATGCTGTCAATATTGGCTAGCATAATATCACATTCAATGACCCTTCCCACACAGTCCCTTTCCAATGGGACTAGCCTAGGTCCCAGATAAAACCACAGCTGGTCCCTACTCAGACCACATCTAGAGTACTGTGCTCCATTTGGGATGCCATGTTTAGTAAAGGCAATGACAAGTTCAACTGCATTCAGAGGCAGCCAAGCAGGCCAGAAAACGGACTGGAGATTCGGTTATACTGGGATCACTTAAAGGACCTGGGACTAAGGAGTCTAAAAGAGACACTCAGTGGAGAACATAAGATCACAAGAATATAGATTCAGAACTAGAAGATGACCTCAGAGATCATCTCGTCCAACCCCATTGTTTAACAGAAAAGGAAACTGAGGTCCATACAGATCAAGTGACCTACCTATAGTAATGGTAAACGTCTTAAAGTATTCAAAGATGTCATGTGAAAGAGGGATTTGATTTGTTTGGTTTGGTCCCCCAGCAAAGATCTGGAAGTTATGTGTAGAAGGTGAAAAGAAGGTAGTTTCAGTTTGATGTAAGGCATCATTTCTGAACAATCAGAATTGTTGAAGATGGGAATGGGATGCTTCATAAGGTAGTGATAGTTCCATGACTGGAGGTCTTCAGGTCAAGGTTGAATGACCACGTGTCACAGATACAGGGGGAACTCTATATCCTGGTTAGACAAGATGCTTTCTGAGGGACAGTTTAGACCACATAACCTCTGAGGTCCATTTCTACTACAAGACGCCAAAATTCCCAGCAAGAAGAACTTTCCAAGGGGCGGCTAGGTGGCGCAGTGAATAGAGCACTGGCCCTAGAGTCGGGAGCACCTGCGTTCAAATCCAGTCTCAGACACTTAACACAAAAGCTATCCATGTGACCTTGGGCAAGTCACTTAATCCCAACTGCTCTCCCAAAAAAAGCAAAAAAAAAAAAAAAGAAGAAGAAGAAGAACTTTCCAGAAAAAGAGCTTCCAGGTTGATCGGTGTATTATGGTCTTCTTCATCAATGGAAGCATTGAAATAGGGTCTAGATGACTTTCTTCAGAGGTGGAGCAAAGAGGAGTCATACATTGAGCAAGAGTTTGAACTGCATAATCTCTAAGGCCCCTCCCAACTATGAATCACCTTGAAGCTGTGTTTCTCTGGAGACAAACTCTTTAATAACCAGGAACTGTTACTTTTCTCCTACATTATATTAACTGATATTTCTATGTTACTCTAAGGCACTATAAGGCACTTTTCATCCATGATCTCATTTGACTCTTACAATAATCCTATTAGGAGACAATATGAATATTATTGTCCCTATTTTACAGATGACAAAACTGAGGCTCAGAATCACACAGTGATTTGCCCATTGCCACACAGCTAGTAAATGGAAGAGTGGGAAATGGAACACACAAGTCATCCCAATTCCTACTCCCATTCCCCATCCTCTACACCAGGCTGCCTTTCCTCTACATAAAGTGGTCAGTCCAAAATTCTCAGAGACCAAGGACTCTTAGAATCCACTTAATCACCTTTTCTCCTCTCTGACTGACTTCTTTAAGGAAGAAATCCTCAAACCCTAAACATTGTAAAGTCTCCAAAAGATATGACTGGTATAGGGGAGATTCTAGCCTGGAGGAGAAGGCTGGAGATGAAGATCAGAGAGGTAGGAGCCCAGCCCCAAGTATAAGCATCATGAAACAATGGAAAGAGAACTGCATTAAGGGTTCAAATACTAGTTCTGATTCTTAACTAGCCTTGTAACCTTGGACAAATTACATCTCTCTGACCTCAGCTTCCTCATCTGTAAAATCAAGGCAGTGTGGAGTAGTACTTAGAGAAAGGGACTCTGGAAGAACTGAGTTCCAGTCTGACCTCAGACACTTACTAGCTATGTTCTCTGGAAAATCACCTAATCTCTCTAAGGCTCAATTACCTCCCCTATAAAATAAGGGGGACTGAACTTGATGACCTCTATGGCCTCTTCTATCTCTAAACCTGTGATCCTACAATCTTATGACTAAGTGATCTCAAACATCTATCTCATCCCCAATAGTCCATGAAGCTATGAGCAGAAATACCTGAGTTCAAATCCTGCCTCATTCTTGTGACAGCTGTGTGGCCCTGGTCAAGTCACTTAAAGTCTCTCAGTCTGTTTCTTCATGGGGATCATAGAATAACATTGTCATGAAGATCAAATTAATTAATATATGAAAAATACTTTGCAAATCTTAAAGTACTATGTTGGTGCTGGTTATTGTAATTATGATTGTTGTTGTTGTAAACGGCAGTAGATAACCAAGGCTTTACCTCCTGACATTGTGAAACATTTAAAATGGTCTCCTGAAAGTCACAGTTAGACTATACACATTACCTAGGAAACATTATTATAATAATAACTCACAATTCTGTCTTTATTTGTGTGAAAAGTGTTTTGTAATTATGTCCATAAAATCCCTAGGTTTGTCTTAGCAGGTAGACTTTGAATTATTTTCTATTGTCTGTAGTTATTTTGAACGGAATTTCTCTTTCTATCCCTTCCTGCTGGGTTTTGTTGGTAGTATATAGAAATGCTGGTGATTTATATGGATTTATTTTGTATCTCGAAATTTTGCTGAAGTTCTTAATTATGTCAACTAGTTTTTAGTTGATTTCTAAGAATCAACTCTGCAAAGAATTATGGTTGTGTTCCTTCTTTGCTTATTTATACTCTTCCAATTTGTTTTTCTTGTCTTATTGCTACAGTCAGGGTTTCTAGTACATAGCTGAATAAGAGTAGTAATAATGGCCATCCTTGCTTCACTCTTGATCTTATTGGGAAGACTTCAAGTTTATCCCTGTTACAGATAATATTTGCTCTTGGTTTTCAATAGATACTACTTACCATTTTAAGGAAGTTTCCATCAATTCCTATCCTTTCTAGTGTTTTTAATATGAAGGAGCGTTGTATTTTGTCAAAGGTTTTTCCTGCATCGAGTGATCTAATCATACGGGGGTTTTTGCTATTGTTATGGATGCGGTCGATATGGTACTGATGGTTTTCCTAATACTGCATTCCTTGTAATCTACGTTGCTGGAATTTCCTTGATAGTATTTTATTTAAAATGTGTACATCTCTATTCATTAAGGAAAGTGGTCTCTAGTTTTCTTTCTCTGTTCTTGCCCATCCTGGTTTAGGCATCAAACCGTACTTGTGACACAAAAGGCATTTGGTAGGACTCTTTTGCCTCTTTTTCAAATAGTTTATATCATGTTGTGATTAACAGCTCCTTAAATATTTGGTAGAATTCACTTCTGAATCCGTCTGGCCCTGGGAATTTTTTTTAGGGAGTTCATTTATGGCTTGTTAAATTTATTTTTCTCACACAGGGTTTCTCAAGTATTCTATTTCCTCTTCTATTAATCTGGGCAGTTTATATTTGTGAATATTCATCCATTTCACTTAGATTGTACAGTTTTACTGGCATATAATTGGGCAAAGAGGCAAATTACTTAACCTCCCCCACCAGACCTCAGTTTCTTCATCTGTAAAATGAAGGAGTTGGCCTAGATGGCCTTTGAGGTCACATATATCTCTAAATCCATTATTATATAATACAGTAAGCTGTTGTCCTTAACTAGGCCTCAGTTTCCCTGTCTATAAAATGATATTAGACTAGATGGTCTCTGAAGTCCCTGTTAGCCCTATATCTATGATCCTTTGATCAAGATAAATTAAGATCCTATTAACTTGCAGTGTGTCTAAATATGGAAAGACATTATAGATGGAAAACAAAGGATAAATATCCTTCAGAGGGACATACTGACAAAACTGCCCCTTTGAAAGATGTGTGGTGATGATGAAGGTCTGGAAGAAAAGGTAGAGGAGGAAACAGGAAGAAAACATTACAAGCTAAAATCCAGGAGAGAAAGAAAAACTTTGCACTTAGCAGACCCTGGATGATTGCTTCAAGAAATGGTCTGGCACAAAAAAAGACCCAAATCACTTTCTTCAAAGAAATATTACAAATCTGATGAATTTTTAAAAATTACCCAAGGAGTCTATGAGAGAAGAACAGCCATATGGAAGGGACAGGAATGAATGACTAGAAGAGGAAAATTTGGAGATGATGGCTAAAGACTGTTTTTCCTAATCTGTCAGAGCTCTACAAAATTGTTTTAATATTAACTGAAGAATAATCTTTTGTAATCTCTACCTCCCACTCAAAATCTCTGGAGTTTTCTTTCATTACCTTGGTCCCTTCTGTTAACCCTATCTGTCTGTAGCACTGCACAGGTTGGAAAAGTACTTTTCTTTTTTTCTTTTTATATCTTGTGTTTTTTCCTAATTACATTATAAACAATCTTTTTTTTAATTTAGTTTTTTATTTGTTTTCTTGTTTACATTTTTCATTTTCATTACATTTTTTAATTACACATTTTCTCCCCATCTTGCCCCTGCCCCAACCCTAAAACAGCAATCCCACTGTAAAGCCCCTGCCCTGCTCT
>CM053597.1:235088202-235103122 GCA_028646575.1 Pseudocheirus occidentalis | reverse complement strand
ACAGGTACAGCCTGTATTGAATTGCTGCTCCTCCCAGTGGGAGTGGGTGACAGGGGAGGAATTGCAAGAATCTAGTATTTAAAGCTATACAATCAAATGCAACTGGGAAATAATACATACAGAGATGGGGGCAGGGAACCCCTCCCTGCCCTGCTAGAAAGCTAGAGGGGTGTTGGAGGAGGACATAAAAGGGAACAGATTGTGGGAGGAGCCTTACAGTGGGATTGATGTTCTGGGCTGGGGGGGTAGGGGAAAAAAGGGGAGGAAAATTTGTAACTCAAAACCTTGTAGAAATGAATGATATAACCAAGAAAATAAATTAAAATTTAAAAAATTTAAAAAATAAATTACACAAAACACTTTAAAAAAAAAGAAAAACAAAGTTGTTGCTGTTGTTGTTGTGTTGCTGTTGTTGTTGTTGTTTTTGTTGTTGTTGTTTAAGTATGCTTCAATCTGGATTCAGAGTCCATCAGTTTTTTCTCTGGAGGTGGATAGCATTTTTCATCATGAGTTCTTTGGAATAATCTCAAATCTTTGCATGGCTGACAATAGCTAAGTCATTCATAGCTGATCATCATACTATATTGGTGTTACTGTGAACAATGTTCTCCTGGCTCTGCTTGCTTCACTTTGCATCAGATCATGAAAGTAATTCTTTCCAGGTTTTTCTGAAAGCATCCTGGTCATCATTTCTTATAGCACAACACTATTCCATCACAATCATACTTTACAACTTGTTCCATTCCCCAACTGATGACATCCTCTCAATTTCCAATTCTTTGTCGCCACAAAAAGAGCTCCTATAAATGATTTTGTACAATAAGCCTGGAAAAGCACTTTTCTGAAAGTAAACCTATAAAATAGATAGGGTTAGTATTATTATTCTCATTTTATAGGGGAAGAAACTGGAGCTCACAGTCACCAATAAGCATTTATTAAGGACATACTATGTACTAGACAAAGTGTTAGGTACTGAAGATGCAAAGAAAGGCAAGACCAAGAATTGACATGTTCATATAACACTGAATAGACAATCAGTTGATAAATATTTATTAAATACCTATTATGTGCCAGACACTATGCTAAGTAAAATTAGTGTAAGAAAGTCAAAAGTCCTAGTTCTCAAGGACTTCACAGTCTGATGAGGGAGACAATATGCTACATACCAATAAGATATAGAAAGAATAAATGGGAAGTAATCAACAAAGAATATGAACTAGCATCAAGAGAAATTAGGGAAAAACCTTCCTGTGGAATGTAGGGATTTGATTTAGGATTTAAAAGGAAGACAGAAGGCAGAGATGAGGAGGGAGAGTATCCCAGACTTGAGACACTGTCAGGAAAAATGCCCAGAGCAAAGAGATGGCATATCTTGTGTGAGTAACAGAAAAGAGACCAGCATCACAGGAGCACAGAATCCTTGGGGGGAAGGAAAAGGTAAGAAAACTAGAGATGTAGAAAGGAGCAAAATTATAAAGCGCCTTATAAAACCCAAAGTCAGTGTGTCTCCAAAGATATATTGAAATTCTAACTAAAATATTTGATTTGGGAATTGCATGTCAAGGAAATGGGTTGGAATTTTTAAGATTCAGTCAGTTTAACTGGGTAGTAAACAGAAGGCAGACTGAAATTACTACAGAAAGTGCAGTTACACCATGGGGTCAGGAAGGCAGCAGCTGCTGCCTGCTAATAATGAGACCCAGCTTCTTCCAAATACATCTATCTCTCTATCTACCATATCACTTCTAGAAGTCTGGAGGTCATGTTATTCAGAGAAAGAAGACTAACAGGAATTTCTACTTATCCTGTGAGGAGTCAATATGGAGCCAGGACTATAGAATAGGAATCTTTGTGCATACAGTTTATCATTAAAATGAAAGTGTTTTGTAAACCTTAGATGGCTATGTGTATGCTTCAATTATTACTACATTTTTAAGTCTCTATTACACTATCAATCAACAAGCATATAAGTGCCTACTATATGTCAAGCGTGGTGAATACAAAGACAAAAAAGTGAGACAACCCTTGCCCTCAAGGAGCTTTCGTTCTAATATGGGATAGACAATACATAAAAGGAAACTGAAGGAGAAAGTCTAGAGGATCAGGATTGGAGTCGAGAGGAATGAAAATATGGCTGGCCTGGACCTTTCCCTTCAAATGGAGGTTCTGGGAGGAAGCAGCTGATCAGAAGAAGGGACTGCAGGGGCAGAGTGTACTTCCAGTTAAGAAGGCCTAGAGAGTGAAGAGGTTGCTATGAGAATGACCAGAGTCAAAAGCAGAGCCCAAAGAGGAATGAGGATTTTTAAAATATACACCAAATAAATATAAGTTAATTTGGGAAGGGGAAGGCACTATTAGCTGAGGTAGTGATGAGGTGTAGGCCCTGGGACCATCCCCCCTTTTTGAGCTCTCCTTGAATCTTTGAGGTACATACTCTGGGAAACCTGCTGAAGTCTGATTGAATCTCCAGGAGGCATTTGCAGAGGCCATAAGTATTTCATTGTGGCTGGGCCTAAACCTGTTACTACAAGCCTGGCCCTCCATTGTCCATATGCTTCCCACCCTGGCACCTATCAAAATATCAGTCCCCCTCCCCAAACTCATTACTGGAGTCTGACCTCATTGACTCCTCCTGAAGACCCTCCCCAGGCTCCTCCTCTGAACCACCCCTAGATTCCTCTGTATATAAGACCCCATCTTCCCTCCATCTTCATGAGAGCTCGGTGAAATGGCCTAGCACAGACTTGCTCTGTGAGAGCATCATAGGATAGCTTAGCACAGACTTGCTCTGTGTGAAAGCTCCATAGAACAACCTAGCATAGACTGTCTCAAGAGTCTATCCCGTATGGCGAACTTGAACTTTCAATAAACTTTACTTTTTCTTTGGCTGAGAAGACTTGAGTGGGATTCTTTCAGCAGGATCTGGCATGTTGGTATTTTGGGGCCTCAGGCAGCCCTAACCCTCTTTGGGTACCTCTTCAGTAGGAGCAGGCAGTTAAGATTTCATGGAAAAGAGAGCCCTTGATCTGAGCTTGAAGGACAAAGCCCTGAAACCCTTTGTCAAATTTTGTAATTGACCACATTCATCTCTCATAAATGGTCCTTCCTTCTTTAGCCACATTGACTTCTTCTCAGGCTCCATCCCTATAATGTGATGCCTAGAATTTGAAAACATTCAGAATAAGAGCTTTGGCTCTTCTTTAAGAAATCTAACAGCTGTAGCCCTATTTTTCTGATGAGAACACCAAGCCTTAGAAACAGGAAATAGCATCTGCCTCTGGGTTCCAATCCAACAACCTCTCTCTCCCTCACCTTGAATTCTTCTCCTTCTGGAAGAGATAAATATGTGTTTGTCTCTCATCAGGTTGGGGGCAAAATAATGGCTGAACCATGGGCTAGAAAGAGGGAAGGGAAAGGAAGTCAACTAAAGCAAATAAACAAACTTAAAAAAAAAGATTAGAAGAGCTTAATTAAAAGATAACAAACACTAATGAAATCAACACAATTGATGGCCAGCCAGCCATGATTACATTTGGCTGTGTTCACAAGAAGTTGCTTGTTCTCCCCTCCCGCCCAAACTCCTTTCTCCCAGAGGGGACATGTTGATGATCAGATTTCACAGTAAGTTAGATTAGTTTGGGAATCTTGTTAGAAACCTTTAGAGATTCAATCTGAATCTTTCATCCCAGTCCAGCTCCCAATTGCATCCAATCCATTCTCTAGATGAGGTTACAGAGCTTAGGGAAAGAAGGGTAGAGAGGGATGTTATCAGGGTTAGGCTCCAGTCCTCCAAAAGGAAACCTGGGTTAGGGAGAGGATCCTTTCCTTGTGCATGTAAGGATGGACAATTCAATCATCCTGATCAGGATACTACAAATCCAAACAGGAGCTCCTTGTATTACACACACACACACACACACACACACACACACACACACACACACACACCGAGGGCATTACAAAGATGATAATACATGCCAATGTAATTCACAATTCTTTATAAAACTAAAGGCAAGCTTAGAGATCACCTACTTCAACCCCTTATCATTAGAGATAGGGGAAAATAAGACACAGAAAAGAAATTACTTTTATAAGATCACATGGCAAACTAATCATTAAGAAAGAACTGGAAACATACTTAACTAGTTAGAGTTAGAGATAACTAAAATTATAGTTAACTAACTAGAACCATAACTAACTCCTAATCCAAGACTGTTACCACTCAACTACCATATTAATGTCTAACAAGAGGTTAAAATCAGGGGTTCTTAAGCATGGATTCATGAGTGTGTCTATGTATACATATGTATATATGTATGTAAACAGACATATAAACAAATCTATACACAGGAATACATATATATATATATATATATATATGAAAACTGTATTTTGATTATTTTGTTTCCTTCACAGGCCTATATGTTTCATTTCATGTATTTAAAAACATTATTATGAGGGGTCTATCAGCTTCACCAAACACAAAGAAAGGTTAAGCTCTCCTGATTTATGTTACTCAAACAACAACAATAACAACTGTTCTTGTTGGGCCATCGACCTTTGAGATGTGAACTGTTAAATTTGCTATTTCATCAGATGAAACCTATTCAAGAAATCCAAGGTGAATCAATACAAGAGTTGGGTATTTTCAGTTTTTATTTTTATTCGGTCATTAATCAGTTGCCCCGACTACTATTAGGCATTGAATAAATAGTATGTCACATTAAACACTTTTTAGTAATAGCCATAATATAGAGAATAATCAGGAGACTTGCAAAAATCTCCCCTAAGACAGGAATTAGTGTAGAAATGGTCCGGTCTGCCTTTCTAGGACTCTGCAAAATTCCTAGAGAGCTAAGAAAGTAGAGGGTCGGTGACCAGAAATGACTGTTTTTCTCCAGGAATAGACATAGCATCCAGGCCAATGGGTGTGGTTCCAGTATCTGGACACTCTCTTGGTTCTGTTCATTTCACTCTTCATTATTTCATGCAAGTCTGTCCACTTTTTCCTAAAAACCAGTCTGCTCATCATTCATTATAGCACAATAGTATTCCATCACAATTACATACTACAATGTATTCAGCCATTCTCCAACTGATGAGCATCTCCTCAATTTGCAATTCTTTTCCACCACAGAAATCTGCTATAAATATTTTTGGCAGGTAGGTGGATAGAGTATCTGGCCTGGAGTCAGGAAAATTCATCTTCCTGAGTTCAAATTTGACCTCAAGACACAAACTAACTGTGTAAACCTAGGCAAGTCACTTAACCCTGCTTGCCTCAGTTTCTTTATCTATAAAATGAGCTAGAGAAGGAAATGGCAAAGCACTCTAGTATCTCTGCCAAGAGAATGCCAAATGGGATCACAAACTCAGACATGACTGAAAAATGACTAAACAGCAACAATAACAACAACTAAATATTTTAGACCATATAGGTTCTTTTCCTTTTCCCCTGATCACCTTCAGAAACAGACCTAATGGTATCAGAGTATTGCTGTGTTAAAGGGTATACAGTTTTATAACTCTTTGGGTATAAGTCCAAATTGCTCTCCAAAATGGTTAGATCAGTTCACAGGTCCACCAAGAGAATATTAATGTCCCAATTTTTCCACATCCCCTCCAATATTTATCATTTTCCTTTTCTATCATTTTAGCCAATTGAATAGGTTGAGGTGGTATCCCAGGGTTGTTTTAATTTGTATTTCTCTAAACAATAATGATATAGAGTATTTTCATATGATTGTGCATAGGTTTGATTTCTTCCTCCAAAAACTACTTGGTCATATCCTTTTACCATTTGTCAACTGGAGAATAACTCATATGCTTATAAATTTGACAAAGTTGTCTCTATATTTGAAATGAGGCCTTTATAAAAAAAACTATCTATAAAAATTATTCTCTGATTTTCTACTTTCTTTCTAGTCTTGGCTACATTGATTTTATTTATACAAAAACTTTCTAATTTAATGTAATCAGAATGATCCATTTTACATCTCACAATGTTTTCCATTTGTTTATTCATAAATTCTTCTCCTACCCATAAATCTGATAGGTAATATGTTCCATGTTCTTCTGATTTACTTATTATAACACTCTTTATGGACTTTAATTTTTAGGATTTCCAATGTGGTATTTAACTGGGGATTTTTATTTTGTTCTTTTTCTAGTTTTTTTATCATATACTCAATTCATTGATCTGTTCTTTCTCTATTTTATTGATGTAAGCATTAAGAAATACAAATTTTCTTCTGATTACTGTTTTTGATGCATTCCATAAGTGTTGATATGTTGTTTCTACTAAATAAAATTATTTATTCATTCTATGACTTGTTCTTTAACCCACTCATTTTTTAAGATTTAGGTTATTTAGTCTCCAAATTATTTTAAATCCTTTTTTCCATGGTCCTTTATTAAATGTCATTTTTATTGCATTATTATCTGAAAAAAATGTATTTAATTTTTATGTATTCATAAAGTTTTTATGGCCTAATACATGGTCAGTTTTTATAAAAGTGCTATGCAACCCTGGGAAAAAGGCATATTCCTTTTCACTTCCTTTCAGTTCTCTCCAGATGTCTATCATATCTAGTTTATCTGAGTTTCTATTCATCTCCTTGACTTCCTTCTTATTCATTTTTTTTGTTAGATTTATCTAGATCTGAGAAGTGAGGGTTGAAATTCCATACTATTGTAGTTTTGTTATCAATTTCTGCCTGTAATTCATTTATTTTTCCTTTAAAAATTTGAATGCTACAGCATTTGGTGAATATATGTTTAGTATTATTATTCATTAACTATGGTACCTTTTAACATAACACAGTTTCCCTGTTTATCTCTTTTAGTTAAATCTATTTTAGCTTTAATTTTGTCTGAAATCATGATTGCTACCCTTGATTTTTTTTTATAATTGAAGCATAATAAATTCTACTGCAGTCCTTTATTTTTACTGTATATGTGTGTGTGTGTGTGTGTGTGTGTCTGGTTTTTTAAATGTGGTTTTGCAAATAAGATATTGTTAGGTTCCGGTTTTTTTATCCATTCTGCTGTATGTTTCTGTTTTATGGGTGAGTTCATCTGATTCACATTTAATGTAATAGTTATGAGTTGTATATTTCCTTCCATCCTATTTTCCCTTTACAGTTTCTCTCTCTGTCTCTGTCTTTGTCTCTGTGTGTCTGTCTCTATCTCTATCTGTCTCTGTCTCTGTCTCTGTCTATCTCTGTCTCTGTCTCCCTCTGTGTGTCTCTCTCTCTCCCTCTCTGTCTGTGTGTCTCTCTTTCACTTTCTCTCTCTTCCCCCCTTAACCCTCCTCAAAAGTCTAATTTACTTCTGACCACTGCCTCCCTAATCTGCACATCTGTACTACTTTCTAAGAGTCATTCCCTTATCCTATTTTCTTGCCCTCCTGTTTCACTGCAAAGTAAGATTTTTTTTAATCCTACTAAATGTATATGGTTGTTCCTCCTTTAAACCATTTCCAATGAGAATAAGGTGCCAACATCAACCACCTTCTACCCCATCCTCTTCTCCACTGTATTAATTCTTCTATTCACACCTCTTTTTATGAGATAATTTGCTCCATTTTATCTTTCCCTATCAATTTTATTTTTTTAGGATCATCCCATCATAATCAACTCAACATCAAACCTTCTATTTATGTATACTCTTTCAAAGTATTCTAGTATTGATACCATTCTTTAAAGTCACAAATGACATTTTTCCACATAAGAAGTAAACAGTTTAAACTTATTTTTAAAACCTTTCTAAAGGTTTCTAAAGATTGACTGTTTGCCTTCTTATGTTTCACCTGATTCTTGTTAAGTCAGATTTTCAATTCAGCTCTGGTCTTTTCCTCAATAATAGCTGAAAGTCTTTTATTTCATTAAATATCTATTTTTTCCTTTGAAGTATTACACAAAGATTTGCTGGGTAGGTTATTCTAGGTTGCAAACCTAGTTCCTTTGCTCTTCAGAATATTATATTCCACACCCTTCAGTCTTTTAATGTCGAAGCTGCTAAATCATGTGTTATATTGACTGGCTCCACAATATTTAAATTGTTTATTTCTAGTTACTTGTAATATTATTCTCCTTGACCTGGGAGCTTTAACACTTAGAGTTTTCATTTGGGGATCTCTTTCAAGAGTTGTTAGTTGTTAGTTGTTGGGTTTTTTTTTTCTATTTCTATTTTACTCCTAGTTCTAGAACTTTAGGGCAATTTTCCTTCATGGCTTCTTGAAATATAACATCTAGACTTTTTTCTACTGGGAAAGACAACAGGTACCCATATAAGTATATACATATAATACACAAACATGAGTTAATGAGGGTTGGAGAATTAAGAAAGGCCTCATGAAGTAGATGGCTCCTGAACTAAGCATAGGGAGCTGAAGATGCTAAGAGGACAAGATGGGGAGGGAATATATTCCAGGGTGGGGGAACAGTGTTGGAAAAGTGTCTGATCAGCCAGAAAAAAAAACTCCAAGGACCCTTCCATTTCCAAGGTCTTTGATTCTGGAAGATCTGACAGTCTCTGAAGTGGTTCCATTCCACAGCCAAGGCTGTCTCCAAGAAACCCTATGAATCATCACTCTGCCCAACCTGGTGACCTACCTCCAATTTCTTGGCATTTGGCTCCTCTGTGACCCTTTGGGTGGCTGGAGGGAGGGGCTGTTTGGGAAGAAGGGGGAAGGTACATGGCATGTCAGTGAGTGAGAACAGCCCCATTATCTCCAGGAGGCAATAAAGTGATTTCGGGTAATTAGAATCCTAACCAATTTAAGTTGCTTATAGCTCCCAGGTAATTACACAGTGGCTCTTATCTCTCCTAGGGTCCTAAGATGTTATTTGAAGGAGGCCATAAAACTTGAAGGGGTGTTGAGGGAGCAGAGAAGGAAGGTGATTGGGTGAGGAGGAAAGGAGGAGTCAAATGAAGAAATGTGGCGGCCTGAGGCTCTATCAAGGGGAAAATGTTAAAGGGCCATCAGCACATTCCAGCTCACCACTCTCAGATAGGAGGCAGGCAGCTGCTTCTTCCTCTGCTTCAGAGTAATTACAGGATTTAGAAATTAAAAGGACTCCAAAGGCCATCTAGTCTAAACCCCTGATCTGACAGAGGAAGAAACTGAGGCCTAGAGAGATAAGGTTACTCAGTTACACAGGAAGTAACAGACTTGAACTAAGATTCTCTGATTCCCAAACTGGTTTATTGTCTACTCCACCCTCTTCCTCATAGCAGAAAGCTATCCATTGCCCCACTCCCCATGATGGAATCCCTGAAGGAAAAGTTGACTCATCCCATAACCCTGGGCTTGCGGGAGAAACAGAAGGTCTGCATGGGTTCTCTCCAAGGCCTAGAATTACTACCCTCATCACCCCTGCCTTGTGGAATCTCTAGTGTTCTCCAAGTTTGCCCCATTTTCTTTCACGTTAAGGCTTTCTTGGTCTTTCCAGACGCTAGCACCTTTCCCCTCAAAATTACCTCATGTTATTTTTACCTATCTATGTAGCAAAAAAGGATAGCTAGGAGGCACAGTGGATATAAGGCTAGACTTGGAATCAGGTACTCATCCTCATGAGATCAAATTTGGCCTCAGATATTTACTATCTGTGTGATCCTGAGCAAGTCACTTAACCTTGTTGGCCTCAGTTTCCTCCTATGTAAAATGATCTGGAAAAGGAAATAGCAAATCATCCTAGTATCTTTGCCCAAGAAAACCCCAAAATGAAGTCACAAGGAGACAGACTTTGACTGAAACAAGTGGACAACAAAAATGTAGTAAATATGCTCTGGCCCCTTCTCCCAGAGCCAGGCTACTAAATCTCCCCAGGGTTTTGTGGGCATCTTTTCTTTACTTCCCCATAATTTGTGTTTCCCCCACTAGTAGAGTCAGTAATTTGTGCTCCAATTCCATTTAGCTACTTAACATCAATTCATTTTTACAACGAAATATTTACTTCAAAGACACAGTAACAGTAAATGTATTCTTCCCCACCCCATCAAAAAAAAATAATAAACCTTGGGAACATCCTCTCCCCTAGACCACTCCAAACTCTAAGGCACAGGCTCAAAATTTAGCTTGACTCCCATGGAGTATTGATGCTACCAAATTCATGGTCAGATGCCACAGGAATGCTGGATGAGTCCTTACCTCACCTCCAAGTGGCTTAGGCCTAGAATGTCACTTCTCATTCCTTGGGGTTTCAATACTGGGTTAGCTACCATTTGTACCCCAAACCATTGGGGTACAAAGGCACACTCTGGATCTTTCAAAAACTGGCAAGGCCACGAAAGCTCCATTCCCTTTACCTATAAAAGAAAAGAAGGCTGGATACTAAGGCCTTTTCATGGGACTATACAACCTCAGAGTAGATATAGAAGGCCCCCTGGTCTCTCCTCATACAAAACTATCTCAATCCAGACTCTGCCTCAAAAGGCAACCACATACATGGTTATCTGACTAGAACCAGATATAACACATCTGCACATGCTTCAATTTGTCCAAGACATTTCCATTCAGCATTAATCTGTCTTTCCCAAAAGTAAACCCCTTAGCTTGTCCATGTGAAGACATTGTATCAGCAGCCAAAAAAGCTAAACCCACTTATAGTTATCATCACCTTCATTATCATTCATCAGAGCTGAGGTATAACTAAGGCATAGCAACTCAGACTTCATTCCAGGACCCTGAAACCCAGGAAGGATGCTCTTCCAACCCACAATTGTCCTCCAGCTGCCATCTAATGGTCCTAGGCTGCCATGACCATGGCCACTAGACTAGGATGACTTTCTTCATTTAACCTCTCTTGAGCCTCCATTTCCTCATCTGCAAAAAAGAGAATGATAAATTTCATGAACTCTAAGGTCCCTACAAGCCATAAGTCTATAAACATAGTGATCCAATGCTTTATCCTTATATAACTGAGATCTGTGTGTACCTGGCACACTGTCTCTTATGTAAAAAAGCTAGGAAGCCTGTTTCTGAGAGAATCAGGATGAAGCATAAGGCAAATACCCTGGAGGACAATGGACCATGTGTAGGCATTCTGTTACTGATTCTAGTCAGTTAACTATGTGTTAGAGACTATTTAATTGGCTTTGAAGACTTTCAGAAAGCCCTAGAAACTTCAGCCACCTCTTCTTCTTTTATGAGACCATTTCAACCTTGGGAGTTTCATAAGGTTGGGAGAAAGAACCCCAGTAATCTAAAAGTCAGAGTTCAGGCTGGCTTTTGAAGCCAGATCAACAACCATGGCCTGAAGAGCAAAAAGCAACCTTTGGAAGTGACCTTTGGGACCTGTGCCTGGAAGTAGTTGAGATGCAGGTTCTCCTGGTCACCATGCCACATGTGGAGATGAATTTGGTGGGACCAATGAAACGTAGAAACTGAACTCAGCTTCAAGACTACTTCCCCAGAGACCCCGAGGTGGTGTAGGGAAGTGTATGCCCTAGGTATTGGGGGGAAAGGATAGTTGTATATTTGTTCTTTATCTCTGGAAATAATATCCCTTTGTAGAAGCTAATTGATGCTAAGTAGTTAAAAAATACTAGAGAGCTGGTCATTGGCCTCCTACTAGTGAAGGTAACACAGCCAGTAAGGACCTAGACAAATCACTGTAGGGAGATATAAACATTCACAAGTCCTTCAGGATACTTTCTTCAAACAATGTGGAATGTATGTCTCTGGGAGAGAAGGGTCAACTCAAACACAATCATCATACTTGCATCCCCCACCAATAAGTGGGAACAACTTGACCCAATATTTAGCGACAGTTCACTATTTCATGGTCCAAATCTTCTCTATACAGTTGTAGTCTAGCAGAGAACATTCACACTTTGCTAATAAATGTCGGCTGACTGATACACTGAATTGCACAATCCACTATGAAATGGAAGACAATGGTGATAACTTCATTTAATTTCATTTCTTGCCCTTCTTCATTTCTGCCTGTCAGATACCATCTCCTCCCTGGAGCCTTCCCTGATACCCCATGTGAATGTCATCTCTCTCAGATTTTCTTCTAGTCCTTTGCTTGGTTCCCTACTCTGTCCTTATAATAGTACAATTTATAGTTATTTCAGAATAGGTCCTATCCTGCTCATGCATTCCACTACACATAAACTCCTTGAGAATGGGGACTATATCATTCAGCATTTGGGGAAAAGTGACAGTGAAAATTCAGACAAATAAAATGGCAAATGGAATTATCCCATTGAGACATTCCCAGAAGTCTTCACTTGGAAAGAGAAAAAACCTAATGGACTTAAAATTAGAAAATGAGTTAAACTGAGAGTGTTCTATTGGTCCTAAAAGCACAGACTACTGAAAATAATTTGTGTGATTACAGACTTCCCATCCAGTTTGCCTTGGTTAAAGAAGATGAAAACACCATTTTTCCTCTAAAATTTAGCATTTTTTTCCTTTGGTAGCCAGAGATAACATAGACTAAAATTTGCATACAATGGTAAAATTGACCAATTTTCTTGCCATAGACTAGAGTATAGAACATTATAACATGAGTATTTCATACACTTTATACACATTTTATGGCATCTTCTTATTTACAAGGCACTTGTCTCACACACACACACACACATACACACACACACACACACACACACACATAAAAACAGACAGTACAAATTATATTATCTCCATTTAATGAAGGAAGGAATGCAGGTTAAATTGCTTGCACATGGATGCACAACTAGTAAAAGTCGTGATCATATGGGACCTTAGAGGTCTCTACTTCCTCGTTTTACAAATAAGGCTATGTAGGATCAGAGAGAGCAAAGGACTTGGCTTAAGGAGACTCTCTTGTATTATTTAGTCAACACCTTTCCCTTTCATTGCACCAGAGTCCAAAGTTCTAGGCTTGACCAATATGACCACTATTATCTGTCAAACTAGGCTCAGCACATTTCCTTTCCCCACCCCCGACTTAAGCTGTCTGGGATCTCTGGGGAAATTATTGCCATGCACAACCAGCCTCTAGGTAGATTCTGTTTGTTCTTCATCAGACTTCCATGTACAGCACCCAAGAGGAAATATTTTCATGCCTACAAGCCTCCTCAGGCTAACCTCAGCCTTCTGAATTCCTGCTCTACTTTATTCAGGCTTTAAATCACTTTATAAAACCCAGAAATCTCTGGAGTTACATGTAGTCTTACTGGCCAGGGATTCTGCATCTTCAAGTAAGACACCTAGAGAGGAAAGTAACTGACCCACAAGAATTATAGGGTTAGAGATTTAGAAATAGAAGAAGATTCTAAAGGCCAGATTCCGGAATGGAGACTGAGGGAAGAATATACCCTGGAAGAATCTTGTCCTCTTTGTCCCTCTCATCACCAAGTATATATCCATATGCCTAGTCACTTTTTCCTAACTCCTGATTGCATAAAATTATCTTGCCACAGAAAAGGTGAGGAGGGGTGATGAAGTTCATAACTTAGAAAATGGAAAAGGACACTATAGAGAAAATTCTCATAGATCCCTCTGAGAGGCCACTGACACTGAGGAGAATCAAGCTCCTCTATCCTTAGCCTGGAGTTTACATAGAGAGCATGTCTAGTTTGGGGACCCACTGAGATTTAGATAAGTAAAATTACTAGCCTAGACCTAAGCCTTAGCCCTGAGCATTGGCCTCATTTTCCCATTGGATAAAGGCACTAGATACTTGATTTCATTGATATCAGGAACTCTCAAATGAGGAGACTCAACCAATTCAGGCTGGCACTTGCTTTTGCAATTTAGAACCTTAATGAGCTTTCCACCATGCCATATTGTCTCTCTTTAGGTTCAATGAAGAAAAATAAATCTTAAAACTGGAGAGATGGACGCCATGATCCCAAAGTTCATCCCAAATTTAACATTCTATGCTCTAGTCTACTAGTCCTTCTAGCACTGATGTTTTCTCCTCTCCTAGCACAAGTGCTAAAGAGTAATAAAAGAGAACAAAGAGAATTTATTTCCTTGGATAGGACTCAAAATGTTAGAGGTTAAAGGGACTTTATATGGCATATAGTCCAACCCCCTCATTTTACACTTGGGGAAACTGGGGCCATCTAGGTTAAAATGACAGCAGCTTTCTAGGGCTGCTCAGCATGGCAGGTGTGATTCTGAAAAAGAATATCAGCCCCTTTTGTTTACAGTACAGTACTCTGTCCATTATGCTACATGGCACAGGGAGAGATTTGCAAGTCTTCATTTTCACTGTCACCAAAGCATGCTTCAGTATTAATTAGGTTACTTTTGTAGAAAATGCTAGAAGGAGGAATAAGAGGAGGAGGAAAATGTGATGGTGGTAGTGGTAGTTATGGTTGTAGTTATAGTATAGTTACAGCGGCGGATGGCAGTAGTAGTAGTGGTTGATGTTTTTAAGAAGCTAAGAGATGAGAGCTTTGGGAGAGACTTTAATCATATCTCCAAATGGGTCACATGGACATACAAATTGGCACCTCAGTGAGATGATTGGGGGGAGGAGGAAGGAGTGGTAGCAGATGAAAATGGTGGTGAGCAGCAGCAAAAAGATTCTGTCTGGAGCTAGAGGTGTAGCAAGGGACCCAGCCACAATGTAGGGGAACAGATCTGGCCTTTCCCAGCTCTAAAGGGTCATTTTAGTGATTTGGAAGCAATGAAAATTTCAGCTCTTTTCTAAGTCAGAATCCAGAGTCAACTATTACTGTGAGAGTAGTGGTCTATATAGACTCCTACAGAAAGAAAGGATTCACACTTTATAATAGAATGATTCTCTAGGAATTCCAAGTTTGTTTTCCTTTGAGACCAAAGGAGTACAAATCCTTAGGGTAGTACTATAAGGCATAACAACACATGAAAAACAATATGGAAGACTAGACATTTTCTCTTACCCTCACAAACTCTCAAACTTTCCCAAAATAAGATTTATTAGCAAGAGAT
>CM053597.1:235078202-235083202 GCA_028646575.1 Pseudocheirus occidentalis | reverse complement strand
CTCGAAGCCTGTTTCATCATCTCAACATCAGCCTGTGGTGACTAGTACTCAGAAGAGAACCTTGGAAACCGAGGCTGGCTTGAGCATAACTCACTTTGGTCAAGGTATGAGCTAGACTTCTACGAGGACATTTTCCCCCTTTGAGTTTTGGTTTCCTCCAGTATAAAACAAGGGACCTGTACTCACACTAGATAGCCTGCCTTTTTGTACAATACCCTTCTAATTCGAGCACTATATCCAAATTCTTTCCAGTTCTAATGTCCTAAGTTATAAGGCTATTTCCAGTTCTGACCTTCCCTATTCTAAGGCCTCTCCCAACTCTGAATTCTCTGTTGTAAGGCCCCTCCCAACCCAAATATTACCTGTCCTGTAGCCCCTCCTGATTCTTCCATTCTCTGTTCTAAAGTTCCTCCCAACTTTGACATTCTATGTTCCAAGGACACCCTCACTCTAAAATTCTATGACTCTAAAAGATTCTATCTTCTCTAAGAGCTAATCTCTGCCTTCAGGTTACAAATTTCTAGAAGAAAATCTAGTATGAATGGGCTTCTCCCATTAGATTGTAAACTCCTCAAGGGCAGGGACCATTTTTTGCCTCTTTTTGTATCCCCAGTGGTTAGCGTAGTGCTTTGGACATAATAGAGGTGCATTAAGCACCAAATTATTGATTGATTGATTCAGAAAAAAAGATGCAAGAAAGAATCTCAGTAAAATTTTCTAAGAGGTAAAGGAAATGACATGGGAAATTATCATTCTGGATTTGATTCCAGCCAAGCAGCAACTGTTCACTGAAATGAGAATGTTGGGGTCCTTGGGGTGGAGGCAATGATTTCATCTCACTATTATTTTTTTTGTTTACCAAAGTAAATTCAGATATAACATGAAAGGTACCATAGACTTCTAGAAAATGGTTTTAATTAAACTAATAATTCATTAATCAATCTGGATTTCTTTTTTTGCTGCTCACTAATACATCATTTGCCAGATGAACGTATGTATATATATATATATATATATATATTTGTCAGATGAAAGTTCTTTGTAGGCCCTATACTTACCTGTCCAGTGTCTTACATGCTATGTTAAGAGCCTCAAATACATAATATATATACCATATGTGTGTGTATTCATAGATATATATAGATATATAGATAGATAGATAGATAGATAGATAGATAGATAGATAGATAGATAGATAGATAGATAATGGCCATGTATGTCATCATGAACAGGCCAGTTCACTTTCCTTGGCCTCAGTTTCCTTCTAAGGCCAACCTCCCAGGATTGCCATGAGGATAAAATGAAGTAGTATTTGTAAAGTGGTTGCCGTAGTTCCTGACACATAGTAGATACTGTAGAAATGTTAGCTATTATATAACAAAAACAGTCTCCTGGGAGTTACAATTCAAGATAAACAAAGAGATGGTTGACACAGTGAGAGAGTATCTTCCATCAATGAGATCAAGTGATCAGGGCTCTAAGAAGATTATCTTCTGATGTTGGAGTTGGGGGATAGGGGAGGGACTAACAGATATAATTTGTGAATCACTGTCAGTGATCACTGCAAACAGCGGAAAATGGAAGATGTTCCACAGGACTGGATTTAGGCAAATCTCCCCAACATGAAGAGAGGGAAGAGGTTAGGTAGCACACTGAATGATGGAATCCAGAAACATGTTGAGAGCTTAGAAGGATGAGGCAAATCTAAATGAGCTGAAATTGAACAGAAATAAATGTAAAATCCTTCACTTTGGTTCAAAAACATACCTGCACAAATTCAGAATGGAGTCTGGGCAGCAGCTCACAGAAAAAGGATTTGGTAGTTTGATTTTGGTTTTTTTCTTTCCTTTCTTTTTTTAAAATGTATTTTGCTTTCAATTCATGAAACAAAACAAGCTTTGACAGAGACCTTAAACGCAACACCCGTAAACAGTGATCGCCGTCCAAAAATGGTAATGAAACTCTGGGTTTTATTAAGAGAGGCAGGATACAAGAAGTGGTGATCTTACCCTACTGACCTTGGGCAGACCATGCCTGGAAGAGGGTAGAGAATCCATTTTAGAAGGGACATTAGCAGGACACTAACAGTCAGAGGAGGAGGGGCAGCTTCAGAAGTCTCTTTCAACTCTGTGATTTTTTTTAAGAATCCTTTGCCATAGCAATCCTTCCAGGCTTTGCACTGGTCCAGAAAAGATGACACAGAGTCCATAATGTTCTACCCTAAGATTTATGCTCCCATAAAAGTGTGTTTGTATTAATTGAGTTAACTTTTAACTTATCTTGAGTACAACCTACCTCCCCTTTCCCATAGTGAGGAGGCAGCCAGGGACCATCGAATTCCTTGTCTAGAATCTTGGGCAATCCCACTACAACACAGCCAGATCCCCTCATGATCCACCCATGACCCACCTGGGTCAGGCTTCCAACTGGAAATTCAATCCTTTTTATCTAGGGAGGTGAAGTCTCCTCATTCCTTTCTCTTCCCTCCTAGAGGCTGGCAAATCCCTCACCTTTCCTTTACCTGTTCACCTCTACATGACCCGCTGGTAACCCCCAGGTTTATGATGTAATTATATCTCACAAGTTGAAATCAGTCCCCTTATCGCTAGCCTGATTACTCTTAACAAGGTATAAACCCCCTCCCTTCTCCTCTGATAGGAGTCCAATTTTAAGCTCTAATTGTTTTATAAACCTTTCACACTCAGGAAAGTGGAGGAGAAAATGTCGCTGACATCTGTTGTCTTGGATTCACTCCCCACCCACCCAGTCCTCAGAAAGTGCCTCTTGGGCCAAGGTCACCAAAGGGACCATACAGTCCTGCAGAGAACCGAGCACCAGAAAAAAGACTGTTAGTGCCCCAGAGTCTGCATTCAGGCCTACTGGGTTTTCTGAATAGGAATGAGGAAGCTTTCACCTGGAGCCCTGAGTACCCTCAGGCCTTTTGGAGCAGAATAAATCAGAATAGGTGAGATCTACCCATTAGGGTACAACGTACACATATCTGCCTTGAATTTAAGAAAATCCAGTGCACTTTCTCAAAGAATTTTTTTCTTTTTTTCTTCCTTTTTTTTTTAAAAGAAGGAAATCATTTTGGTACCCTAGCTAGAGTACTGGATTTGGAGCAAGTGAATCTGGGTTCAAATCCTGCTATTAGTGGTTTATATCTGGAATGATCTTGAGCAAGTCAGGTTCCTTATCTGCAGAATGAGGACTTTGGCCTAGATGACCCTGGGACTCTTTCCACTCTTAGATCTACAATCCTATGATTTCTCATCAGATTTAGAAGAACAGATTTAAAGGTGGATAGAGAAGTCAAAAGATCCCAGATGTAGACATTGGGCAGGAAGAGATTCCAGAAGCCATCTAGCCCCTGCTTTACAAAGAAGGGAACTGAGACCAAGAGAAGTTAAGGGACTTGGCAGCAAAGTCTGGAGAGAAAAACCAATTTGAAAAATAGTTCAATTTAATTTAAGGGGGAAAAAAGAAAGCAGAGACCATAAAAATGAGGAAGTCAGACTCAGTGGCCTCTCCAAGGTTCCCGTCAGCTCTCAGTCTGATTCTGATGTGGATACAAACGCTGCCCTAAGGGTGAATAGAAAGGGTCATTTTCCCAGGCCCCTGAGGGTATTTGAGACTCATTCTGTAGCCCATCCTGTAGCCCATCCAGTAATACTCCTTCCCCCTTATCTTGAAATACCTTACAACTTGTACCTAAAGAATTGCTTTTGTCCCCTTATCCTGTGTTCCCTATCCTGTCATTCACCTTCCTCATCCTGGGTCATGACTTTTCCTTATTTTGCAGGTAGCTTCCTTCCTTGCCTTGTTTGTACTTACCCTGCCCCTAAATTTCCAACCCTCATAAGAAACCCTAAAAATTATATCATCATCCTGAATGTCACTATATAAGCATAACTACCCCAAATATTGGGGTCTAATTTAGCTTTCTTGCTAAGGAGGCCCGTGATGCTTTTTTATGTAAAATAATAATTTCCATTGGCTAAAAGAGGAGGTCTAAGTGAATTCTTTCACATCTGAACTAACTCTCTCAACTGGCACCTCCAGAGTCTTTGATCTTCTGTATAACATTTGGCCTTGGTATTCCTTCCCTTGTAACATCACTCCATGGGGGTGGGGAAGAAAGGGCATTCAGAGCTTTTTGGGGTGGTCCTGGTTTGTGGCTCAGGGCTTTCTGAGGTCCCACACAAAAAGCACAATAGAACCAATGAGACAAATGATGTCCCTAAATCTGTTCTCACATGCCTGTCTACCTGGATTGTAATAGCTAGACTTGCTTTTCGTCCTCATGCCATCCTCTTCAGGGAGGGAATCAGCTATCAAGAACCTCACAGATGCCCATGGAGAAACATGGCATAATAGACACCAGTTACAGAGATCGAGGCCCTGGGTTCAGGTTCCACCTCTGACATATCCTGGCTATATGACCCTAGGAAAGTCACTTAACTACTGTACCCCAGACAATTCTCTAAGATTATAAATTGGAAACTCATAGTGATCTGGTGGAAAGAATGCCAGATTTGCAGTCTAGAAAAGCTGGGTTCAAATCTCTGACACACACTAGTTGTATAGCCCTAGGCAAATTATTGAACTTCTTAGTGCTCCAGGAACATCTCCAAGGCTAGAGACTGCAGGTACCCAGGCACATTGGGAGATGTAATGGGGGATGGGGGTGCTCAAGCCAGGCCCCTTCTAATTTAAATCTGATTTAGAAACCAAAGAAAACCCTTGGGCGCATATTTTAAAAGAATATTTTATTTTTCCTTGCAAGTAAAAACAATTTTTAACATTTGTTTTTTAAAAATTTTAGTTCCAAATTCTTTCCCTTACCTCCCAACTCCCTGAGAGGGCAAACAATTTGATATAGGCTATACACGTGCAATCATGAAAAACATATTTCCATAGTGTTGTTGATGTGAAAGGAAAGAAAGAAAGGGGGAGGGAGGGAGGGAGGGAAGGAGGGAGGAAGGAAGGAAGGAAGGAAG
>CM053597.1:235067278-235078102 GCA_028646575.1 Pseudocheirus occidentalis | reverse complement strand
ATGAGTCTTTTGGAATTACTTTAGATCATTGTATTGTTGAGAATAGCTAAGTTATTCACAGTCGATCATACAATATTTCTGTTACTGTTTACAATGTTCTTCTGGTTCTGTTCACTTCACTTTGCATCAGTTTGTGTAAGTCTTTCCAGATTTTTCTGAAAGTGTCCTGCTCATTATTTATTACAGCACAGTAAAATTCCATCACAATCACATATCACTTATTCAGCCATTCCCCAAATGATGGGCAACCCCCAAGTTTACAATTCTTTGCCTTGGGCATCATTTGACAATTAACAAAAGGAGGTTTTCTTAGCTATAGCCATAGAAAGCTTACTCAGCAAAGGCACTGCACCCATAAAGAGCAGCAGGACAGCTTATGGTGATTCATAGGAACTTGGGACATCTTCCATTGGTCATTTTTCCCATTTCTAAAAGAGACTCAGCAAAAGTTTGCAGAGGATGTTGTAGGAGAAGCGTATCAAGGTCTAGTTTGGGCCAGATGGTTTCTGAGATCCCTTGTGTTTCTGGGATCCTGCAATTCCTTCAGAAAATAATTTTGACAAGATGGCAGCAAGATTAGCAAGAATCATTAAAGAGATAAGAGGATTCTGGTTCATAGCCACAGAGCAGGATGGAAGCTCAGATATCACAGGAGATCACTAGAGACAGTCTGACTGGATGTTCTCTGAAGTACCTTCTTACTGCCACTCTTAGAAGAAGCTGCTTGATATGTAAAAAAAAGTGCTGGCATTATCTTATTCATTGGCTGTGTGGCCCCAGGGAAGTCTCCTCACTTCTCTGAACCTGTTAACTCTTGTTTGCTGTTGTTGTTATCTCTAAAGCACATGATAATATTTACACTATTACCTTACAGGGTTCTTATAAATGTTTGAACTCTAAAATTCTTGTTATGGCTTCCTTTTGACCCAGCCTCCCTCTGCAATTCACTAAATTTCTCATATTTTGCATGCAGAGTCTTCATAGTGTAGGAGATAGAGGACTGGCCTCAGAGTCAGGAAGACCTGTGTTCATATCACACCTTTGATGTATTCTGATTGTGTAATCCTGGGCAAGTCCACACTGTAAGCCAGAGGGGTCAAACAGGTAGCCAACCCCCAATATTCCTGAGTTGCTGCCCAAGATTAAGACATAATTGGGAGATTTAACAAAATAAATTAAGGTACAACAAAACATAGATAATGTTAATAGATGGTTTTTTGAGTCCCTTTGTGACCAACGGGGATTCTTCTGTATATTTTAATGGCCACTATTTCCTTTTTCTAATCTGTAAAATGAGCTGGAGAAGGAAATGGACAATCACTCTAGTATCTTTACAAAGAAAACCCCAAATAGGGTCATGAAGAGTCAGACATGACTGAAACAACCAAACAAGAACATTTCTGAGTCTGCCAGCACTGCCCTGGGCACCTTGGCAATGCTGACCTACATTCATAGAGGGAGTTTGCTCTGGGGTCTCCATAGACTGACAACATCACAGGTCAATACCAAAAAAAGTGAAGAGAAAGAAGATAAGGCGACATAAATATTAATCCCAAAATAAGATTTTTTTCCTCTCATAAAATGGAGGTAGGGGATCAGAATTCAGCTGTACCAGACCTGGGTTCTTTTCATTACAACTTCCCAGAAACCTCATTCTTCTGGGAAGACACCCCATAACCAGAACACATGGATATTTGTCAAGCCTTTCAGCTGTCTTTGAGGAAAAATATATAATAACCCCAATTACATAAATTAATTAAACACTTTAATGATCTTAATGCATTTATTGTTTAATTATCCATTCTATAATAAATCCCATTCAATGAAAGGTGGCAGTGGGGGAGATGAAAGAGGGCTGATCCACCTCTGACCCATCCTAGTTGGGTGAGCCTGGGCAGACTCAACCTCTCAGGGCTCTAGGCAACTCGACAAGGCTCAGAGAAGGTGGCAAACTGCATTGCTAGGAGGGAATTCCCTATATCAGTGGAATCAAAGGTCTAGTGCCTATTCCTTTCAACAATAATCATAATGCAGTCTACATTTGTACTGGTAGCCAGACTCTCCAGAGCCCCACTCAGCTCCTATCAGCCATTAACAGGTAGAAAGTCAATCAGGTACTAACAAGCCAAGTCTCTTGTAAAATACTGAGGGAATAAGACCCAGGACTAGGGAACAGAAGGGAGAAAAGGGAATGAGAAAACATAGTGCTTACAATGGGCCAGGCACTGTGCTAAGCTTCATAAATGTTATCTTATTTGACCCTATGAGGTAGATGCTAGTATTACCCTTATTTGATAGTTGAGGAAACTGAGGCAGAGATTAAATGACTTGCTCAGGGTCACATGATTAGTAAGCATCTAAGGTTGGATTTGAACTTGGGTCTCTCAGACAAAAGGCCTAGTGCCAGCTAGGAGAAGCTGGCAAGAGAAACCATTATTCAAGGTCTGAATCTTACCAACAATGAGAAAACATTTGATGGGGTGGAAGTGATGGGAAGGAGATAAGCATTCCATCTGAAAATTCAGGAAGGGAAAACATTCTATCATTGTCTAACATGAATCCAAAATTTGGAGAGAGCTCATTTCAAAGGGTTCAGTGAGACTGTATGGATTAAAATTCTGCAGGGGAATTCAGCCTTAAGGATCCACCAAATCAATCAATAAGCATTTATTACATCCCCATTATGGTCCAGGCTCTGGGCTAGGCTCAGGAGATGTAAATACAAAGGCTGAAATAACCCTTAATCTCAAAGAAATGCATTCTAATGGGAAGGATATATGGCTATTTTGTATATATAGGGCTATTTGTGCATATATATTATTTCAGTCTTTGTATTTATATATAATATGTGCATATATACAATATAATTTGATTTATTTTTTAAAAGAAGAGAGGAGAGAACACACTTCCCTTCCTGTTTTGAAGAGGTGGGAACCCTGGAGCCAAGTTTGCCAATCCCACAGTGTTGGGATGATTTTATTATGGTGATTTTCATTTACTTTGTTGATACGTTGGTTATTTTTACTGAACATTCCCTTCCTCTTCTTTCTTTCCTTTGAAAATCTTACAGGGATAGCTCTTACAGGGATAGCTCTCTGGGAAGGGAAGGAGGGAAATATGTCTGGAAATGAAGGTAATATGAAAACAAAAGCTGAGTCCCAGGTAAGAAAGAGCTTAGCACTTGTACTATGGCCGGTCTTGTGACACTATGCATCCTTGAAGCACATAGTAGTGCACATAGTAGGTATTCAGCAAAGGTTTGATGAATGTTGAGCTGCTCTGGGAAGTCCTCTGTGTCAGTTCAGCTGCCTGGCCCCTCACACAATCTGCTGGGCTGCTCAGTGGTGTCCAACACGGCCAGGACCATGAAATACCAAGGCTATTCCACTATTTGAAGACATCTGGTTTGTTCTCCAGGCTCCCCAGAGGTACTGAACAAGCACATTTGGATTAAGAAAACATGGGAAGAAGAGTCCAGGGAGATGCCAAGCTGGCTAAGGAACAGCATGGCCTGTTTACAGACACGTGAGTGTGCCTCTTGGCTGAGCTGAGCACTCCTGAAAGGGAGAAAGGCCACGCTCGTCACCTCTGTGCACATGAGAGACAGGCCCAGGAAGAAGAGGCAAAAATAATAATTACGGGAACAAAGAAGCTAGAGCTAGAAGGGGCTGTAGAGCACATCTTATCCAACCTTGTCATTTTATAGAGAAAAGGAAAGAAAGGCAGTACAGAAAAACTGTTCAATTTAGAGTGAGGGGAAACTGCTAAATTTTGTTGTTGTTTTTAATGTCTAATAGGTATAGAACTGAAGGGATCTCAAGAGGCCACCTAGGCTAACTTCTTCATTTTATAGATGAGGAAACTGAGGCTGCCAATGACCAATAATGATTTCAGAGGACTAACAGTAACAAATGTCTCTCAGTAGAGAGACAGTAGGCTGTGAGTGCTGCATAAGGCGTACATCTTCAGAGACAGCCAATGTGTTCATTTGTTTTGTTTGATGGTATAAATTATTATAAGGGAGTGTTCTGTTTTGGGGAGTGGGAAGAGTCAGCAGTGACAATGGCATAATAAAGCACATTGTTGTTGTTGTTATTATAAATGTGCTGCAGATTCCCATACTACTCCAAACCAGTAAATATTTATTACGCACCTACTGTATGCCAAGCACTGTGCTAAGTGCTGGAAGCTTACTACTGGGAAGTGCTTTAAAGGTACAAATAATATCTCAACACCAAGGCTACCCAGTTCCCATGAGGTTGAAAGTGTATAAAAGAGCATGTCTGTTCACACCACTTAGATGATCTGGGATCACCAGAGAGTCACCAGCTGACAAGCCTTCCAGTGAAATGGAGGACCACTCAGTCTTACCATTCACCTTGCCTTGGTGTGCTGAGATCCATCTGCCCTGCTGGCATGCCCCCGGGTCACTGGGACTGTCATCTGACCTCCTGGTGCACACCACGACTGCTGGGATTGCCATCATTACCAGAACCCTAAGGATTTCTGAGTCCTTCCATTCAGACTGCTGCTGAACCCTCCTGTATGTATGTTGGTTCCCACAAATAGAGTGTGAGTTTTTTTGAGAGCAGAAACTGGCTTGGTTTTCTACCTACATCCCTAGCACTGAGCCCAGTGCTTGGCACATTTGTTGTTGTTCAGTCACATCTGACTCTATGTGACCCCATAGACCAGACTACCAATGCTATCCATAAGGTTTCCTTTTTTATTTCCACTTTTTTTTTTTTTTTTTTTTGCTTTTTGGAGGGGGGAAGATAGGGCAGTCGGGTTTAAGTGACTTGCCCAAGGTCACAAGGCTAGTTTTCTGTTAAGTGTCTGAGGCTGGATTTAAACTCAAGTCCTCCTGACTCCAGGGCTGGCGCTCTATTCACTGCAACACCTAGCCACCCCCACCCTCCACCCCCATGAGGTTTTCTTGACCAAGATACTAGAGTGGTTTGCCATTTCCTTCTCCAGTGGATTAAGGAAAACAGAGGTTAAGTGACTTGCCCAAGGTCACACCACTAGTAAAGGTTGGAGGCCAAATTTGAACTCAGGCCCAGTGAGTCACAGAGTCACCTAGCTGCCTCCTTGGCATGCAGTAAACACTTAAAAATGCTCTTTTTTTTCATTTATTCATGCCTCATTTATACCAGCCTCTTCTGGAAAAGGCAGGTCAAAAGAGCTGAACCCACTAAACATAAGGCTTGTTCTAACCCTACCTACTGAAACAAGAATTGATGCTTGATTGTATCGATCAATACCAGGAGACCAAAGGACCCTAGATGTAGAACTACAAGGGTATTAAATTAATTAATTTAATTTAATTTAATGGTCATTAAATCCAATGCTCCCATTTTTATGCTTAAGTAAACTGAGAGCCAGGAAGAGGAAGTGACTTAGCCAGGACAGCTAGTCCACATCTGAGATGGGATTCAAACTTGTGTTCCTGATTCATGGTCCATAATGCCTGCCTATCATCAATGGAATGATTTACAGAAGGGTTAATCAGAGCATTCTGGTGCAGCCAACAAACCATGGCTACCACATCTGATCATTTATTGCCATCATGTCAATGTTGAGTTGAAACATTCAGAGGCATCTATGGCTTTAATCCAGGAAGCCCATGACACATTTCCCAGAGTGGGTACTTGGGCCTTGGGGGCAGTAGAGGCTGGGGAGGGACAAGGAACTCCAACACTCTAGTGACAGCCGCCGTGATGCCTCCCTCCTCCTAATGTAGAGATGAATGAGCTCAGGCTGCATCATAGCCATCTAAAGCCACAGGACCCAGGTACATATTACCTGTATGGCCTTGGGAAAGTCACTGAATCTGTTTCAGCCTCAGTTTCCTCCTCTGAAAAATGAGGTTAAACTAGTTCATCTTTAAAAGTTCCTTCTAGCTTTAAGTTTTCGATCTTTTTGTTGGTCTTTTGAGTTCTTTTTGGCTGGATCTATGATTTCACTACTGAAGAAAACTTGCTCTGCCTATGAATGCTGACTACCACTTAAAAATCTGGTCACCTCCACCCTGTCTCTCTCCCTTTCCTGGACCCCATTCCTATCATTGTCAGCTGCCCAGCTGAGAAGGTTAGACCTCCTCCAGCTCAGTAGGGCACAAGCCTTCTCTGGGGCCTCCCAACATTCGTGACTTTGATAGGCACCTCTCAAAATAGACTCTTCTTCAAGCACCGCTGCCCAGAGTGGCTGCTGAGCTGCCTGTGCTGTAGTTTGGCTGCATCCTCACCGTCCAAGAGCTGGCCGAGGCGGGAGCCCTTAGGACCCAAAGGGGAGGAGCCACACTGAGTCTCAGGTATCAGGAAAGGGCAGGCAGCTCCTTGAGGAAACAATGTCCAAGAGCTTTAGAAATTTCAGGGGCCTCAGGAAGCCTTTCCCCTCCACCCCTACAAAGTACCTCCCTTTTGTTCTGTGGTGTCTAAAGTCCCTCTAGTGGCAAGTCAAACCTCTTCATTCTAAAGTGTGCCATTCAAGCTGTGTGACCCTAGGTAAGTACCTCTCCCTCTCTGAGCTTCAGTCATCTTCCTCTGTAAAAGGAGGGCACTTGGCTAAATGGCCTTAGGGAGCCGTCCAGCTCTGACAGTCTGTGGCTCTGAATCACACTTAGGATGCAGGGACCCCTGGGAGGAAGTCACCGATGACTGACATTCACACTCAGGGGAATGGGACTAACAACATTCTTTCTTGAGAGGTTTGATGGGACCCCTGGGAGGAAGTCACCGATGACTGACATTCACACTCAGGGGAATGGGACTAACAACATTCTTTCTTGAGAGGTTTGATGGAGGCTATTTGCCCAGGGTCACATAGCTAGTAAGTGTCAAGTATCTGAGTCTGGATGTGAACTCAGGTCCTCCTGACTCCAGGGAAGATGCTCTATCTACTTCACCACATAACTGCCCCCAATGGAGAGGTCTCGAGAAGGGGTGTTAGTGGAGCATTGGATGTCCTTTTTAAGAATGGAAACAGGCTTGGGGAAAGGACAGAGAAAGAAATAGAAAACAATGGAAAGCCAAATTTTCCTTCTCCCATACTCTGGGAAGTTCTTTTCAACTCTGGGACCCAATTCTATGACCAGGACAGAAGACTAAAATGTGCCCCTAATAATAGGTGACATTGGTCTCTTTTGGGACCCCCAGCAACCCTGGGAGGTGGATGCTACTGTTATCCCCACATTAAAATACAGAAATTCAGGCCAAGGGAGACTGAGTAACTTGCCCAGGGTCAAACAGCAAGGGTCTGACGTAGGAATTGCACTCCCATCTTCCTGACCCCCAAGTCCAGTGTTCTGTTCATTGCACCACTTAGCACTATATAAAATGCTGACTTTTCCCTTGGGTGAATTTCAGTCTTTTTATCTCTTGTTGCTACTAGTACTTAGGCTTATCCTAAGTCTGATATCATTGACTCATAGGGGGTTAGATCTGGAAGTGACCTTATGGATCAGCTACTCTAACCTCTTTATGTTACAAATGAGGAAACTGAGACCTAGAGAGGAATGGGTGCTTGCCCAAGATTATGTGATAAAGTTAGGATACTACAATTAGGATACTGCCAATGAATAGCCAATTGAATAATTGGTTTAATATTTGAATATTATTCAAATTGTCAAAAATATATTCAAATAATTGAAGAATTATTTCAATGAATAATCTGATTCTATTTCCCTTTTGAAGAGGTCTTCAAACAAAAGCTAGCCATGACCATTCCTTGGGGATTGTAGGATCATAGACTGAAAGTCAGAACGAAACTTAGAGGTCATCGGGCCCAAGCCCTTCAATTTATAGATGAGGAGGCTACTGCCCAAAGAGGGAAGGAACCTGCCTGAAGTGCTCTCAGAGGTGACCAACTGGCACTCAGAACTTTGCCAGCCTGGTGGCCAGCTCTCCCCACTTCCTACTTCCCTCTGTTTTCAAGTTGATAATTACTCAGATGCCTCTAGCTTCTCAGAAAAGTAGTTCTAAGTTTGTAGGATGACAGTGCTATATGTATACAATAATAACACAGGCAATTTTTACCCTCATTATGAAGACTCATTTCATCACACAGACAGAACCATCTTACCTGACCTTGGGGTAAACATCAGCAGCACTGGCAGGGACAGCCCTCCCCCCAGCATTCCAGGACTCTTCTCAAGGGAGAGGTTTGCAGGATATCTGTCCCTGGTGTGGAGGATCACTAACATTACTCACAAGCATAGAAAATGTGGGTTCCAATTCTTACCTCTACTAATTAGTACCTGTGTGACCTTGGGTAATTCACTGCCCCACTCTCAATTTCAGTTTCCTCATCATAAAACAAGGTTATTGGGCTAAATGATGTCTGAGCCTCTTTTAGTTTCACATCTTATGATCCCATGAAATTCTTCATCTTCACCACCCCCCCCCAAGAAGTCATTTTAAACACAGGGTTTGTTCCAGTCTAGGATAAATGTTCCTATCAAATTATTCACTGGAAAGTACTCAAGAGGACATTGGCCCCACCCAATTTGAACAGGATCTTCTCTAGGAGCCCAAAGAACTGTCAGGTTAGGGATGACTTAGCTGGTCACTAGCATATTGCCAGGAGATGTAGACTAAGGGAGAGAGTTGTATGCCCAGGTAAGGAGTCTTCCTTGAAGAGGGCTTCAGCAGTCAAGCCAAGAGTGAGGGACTCCATACAGGCCAGTGTCCAAACATATCATGGTATAGCCTCACCCCTGCCCTGCACTGTGCCCTGAGACTTAATGTGGGCAAGATTATGTAGGGCAAGAACCTGGTCTCTAATGCTGTCCGCTTCCACCCCCAGAAGAGACTGTGGTGCTAAAAGACTGTAAGATTCTGTCTCTTGCAGCACATCTGAACTGTGGGCTTTGCAGATCTAGCTAGTTTCTTTTGAGAAAAGAGTTTGCCCAGAAGATACAGGGTGACCCAGAGTAGGGAAGATAACGATCGTTTAGTGAAGCTCTGCCCTAATGCCCACTCACTGTGGACACTTGGTAAATGTTAGATGTGCCTAGAAGACAGAACTTTTGTGTGTAATGACCCCTCTGACCTTTGATTCCTTTTCAGAACATGTTTTAAAATACGTAAAATGAAGTACATAGGATTTTTAAAGGGTACTTGAAAATAAGGATGCAATTATTTTCTCTCCTATAAGTTCACAGATCCTCCTGAAATCTATCCCCAGCCCATGAATATCAAGGCAAGAACTCCTGCTCTGAGGTTTTGAACTGCAAGCAGAGCATCCATGGTCCTATAACTATGCCTTTGTCCAGGGAGCAGACCAACCTAAATTAGGAGCCCTTAGAAGACTGGCCTCCATGTTCTCCCAAGATCTTTCCTTCTGACACATGGGACCAGCCTGGAATGCCACCAAACTCTGTCCTCAGAGGGGACATCCTTTGGTCCCTAAACATTCTCATTTCCGGAGAAGCAGAAGCTCCTGGGAGTATCTTGGAGACTTCCTGGACACTTTCCTGACAAGGCCACAAATAAAATAATCAGACAAAACAACAGAGAGCCTGCCCAGAGCCTGGTCAGGGAGAGTGGGAGAGAGAGCCCAGGAGGTGATTCCCAGAGGAAATGTGATTCTGAAAGCCTGAACAGCACTAATCAAACACAGCCGATTTTCATCTGGGCTGTAATTAACTTTAACCAAGTGAGCAGCCAGCTGGCCATCTTTGGGCAGGACTGGCCTGGCAGTTTGACAGGTTTCTTAAAATGGCTCAAACCTCCTGAAGGAAGGAAGAGAAACTGAGATAGAGAAATGAGTTCACTGAATTCTCCCACTAATGAGTAGGAATGGGATGGCCCCTTCACAGATGCAGGCTCCCAAAGTTCTAGAGCTAAGAAGGATCTTAGAACACAGAATGTCAGAACTTGGAGGGAACTTAGAACAGGGAGCATTAGAGCTGGGAGGGAGCTTAGAACACAGAATGTCAAAGCTGGGAGGGAGCTAAGAACAAGGGATGTCAGAACTGGGAGGGAGCTGATAATATAGAAGTGCTGATCTCAGGGAGGCAGAACCTTTGTTCTGGTCAAAGAAAGAAACCCTCTGAAATCAATATAGACTTCTTTTTTTTTCCTTCCATAGTTTGACATCTTTAAGAAAGGCTGTTATGATGGACTTTTCTGGTTCCTGATGAATTCTGGGAGTCAGGCAATGGTCATGGTCTAGGTTTTTTGTTTTTTCATTCATGCCTGACCTTGTTTCTTCTCCCCAGCCTGCTTTTCTCCATTAATTTGTGACTTTGGGTCAGCTAAATGGCCTTTTTAACTGTAAAATTAAACCATTGGACCAAATGATCTCTTCAATTCTTTCCAACTCTACATCTATGGGTCTTTTGGTGAATGGGGATAAACCACCACAGAAGTGCCAAAGGAAATGAAAGAATGCAAGGCTAAGGTCACATAACTAGTAAGAGACTGTATTTAAGTCCAGATTTCCTGACTCCAAACCTAGCACTCTTTCCCATATGAACAGAGACTTCCTTCATACAGAGAATAAGATATTAGGTCATAAGTTGTGTGAAGGTAACATTAGAAGAGTGAAAATCTTATGAAAACATTTCCTGATGGTGCTTCTTTGATTTTTTCTAAAAATAGAATAACATTACTATTTGTAGGTAAGACTATGATTCTGAAATGATCTTTCATCAATACAACAAAATGATGTGACCAATAAGGGGGTGTATCAATAATGAGATATTCACAACACCCATGATGGTTATGAATATGCTGGTATAGTTTTGGATCACAAAATGTAGCAAACTCTCCACATGGAAGGCAGCACCAAGGTCTTTATTCAGAAACCATAACACTGAGT
>CM053597.1:235008373-235066778 GCA_028646575.1 Pseudocheirus occidentalis | reverse complement strand
TATTGTGAATTGTTGATACTGTGAATATTGTACTGAATCTTGATTTTGTAATGGAATAAACAGAGTGTTCACTAGTACTGTGTAATCCGAATCTTAAAAGCTGTTCACAGTAGCATTCTCTCATGAATCTACTGTTGATTGGCTTTACACAAAGCAAAGAAAATACTAATAAGTCTAATGTTGCTCTGCTTAAACCTGAGAAACTTTGATTTACTGATACCAACTAAAGCATAAAAGACTGGTTTCTGCATCATGAACTTTTCATAGGATAGGATGTGCTCAGAAACTGGGTTTAAGGAGGAAACCTTACAATTCTTCTTCATTCACTGACAATTTTTGACAGTTTTCCTAAGCTATGTCTCAGCTGCCCTACCTGAAACATAAATGACCAATCTGATTGAAAACATTTTTAGGCTTTATGGTGATCATGGGGACGAGAAATAGGATTGGTTGGTTACTGTCCATTCTCAGAATGGACCAAAATGATATCACTATACTGGAGTCAAGGTACAATGTGTCCAGTTGTGGTCATTAGACCAATACAAGCTCAGAAGGCCCTAGGTCAGGCACAAATAGTCCACATGGGCATTTGGAGTGGAGATGTCTCTAACTCCGAACATCTTGTGATTTTTTTTTAACTACTGCAATTCTGCTTTACTCATAGAGCACAGAACCTTCTCTGATGCAAGCACATCATTCTGAGTGGTCCTTTGCCAGTGTCTCCCATGACACACAATTGATTCCAAAGTTCTTCAGAAAGACCCTGAGAGGGTCCTTGTTGCTTCTTTTGACCTCCATGTGAGTGCTTGCCTTGTGTGAGTTCTTCACAAAATAGTCTTTTAGGTAAACATACATTAGGCATTCAAACAATATGGCCAACCCACTGGAGTTGATGAGCCAGAAACAGAGGTACCCTCTGATATTATTGCTGAAAAGCCTTCGTATAAAACATTATCTGGGAATGGGTCAAAATTATCATGCACTAGGTACAGGTGTATTCAAAAACTTTTGCTAAAGATAGATTTACAAATTAGTAACTTTACCAGCAGTGTTATGTACATGGAGTTGCTATCATCACCACAACCATCAATATTTCTACATTAATAACTGATAGTTACATAGCACTTTCAGGTTTGTACAGCACTTTACATATGTTATTTCCTTGGATCCTAAACAGGGATGGAAATTGCTGTACTGAACCATTAGCAGTTCCCTATGCTTACCTTCTTTTATTTTTGCTCACCCTTTTCACAGTATGAACAGATCTCCATTTCTTCCTTTAAAGTTAATACAACTTCACTGTTTATTGCCTTTGACTTTGCTAGGAGACATGTGAGATGAGCCCCACAGTGATACCCTAAGGCCTAAGGACAGGACCTTTCACTAAATGCCCCCAGTAACTATAGTTGGGGCAGGTAGATGACTCAGTGAACAGAGCATTGGGTCTGGAGTCAAGAAGACCTGAGTTCAAATTTGGCCTCAGACACTTAGCTATGTGACCTTGGGCAAGTCATCTAACCTCTAATTGCCTCAGTTTCTTATCTGTGAAATGAGGATAATAATAATACCTATCTCTCAAGGTTGCTGTGAGGATCACATGAGATAATATTGTAAAGTGTTTAGCATCATCTTGGTACATAATACATACTATATAAATGTTAGCTGTTATTATTATTGGGGTAGCTAAGTGGCACAGTAGATAGATTGCTAGAGCTGGAATTAGGAAGACTCATGTTCCTGGGTTCAAATCTAATCTCAGACATTTATGATCTGTGGGACCCTGAACAAGTCACTTAACCCTGTATGTCTCAGTTTCCTCATCTGGAAAATGAGCTGAAGAAGGAAATGGCAAACCATTTTAGTACCTGTGCCAAGAAAACCCAAAATGTGGTCACAAAGAGTCAGACATGACTGAAATTACTGAACAAAAATTATTATTATTAATTACTAAGTGTGCTAAACTCAAATGGAAAGAAGTAGTAAACATTTATGGAGCATTTTCTGTGTTCCAGGCACTGTGATTTAATGCTCAGGATAACCCAATGGTTTCCCCTATCTTGGGAACAAAAAGGAGGATTAACAAAAAAAAAAAAAAATTTAAGGGACAACCCACTAGGGAGAAATAGAATGATGGTAACCAATAACAGAATGAGAAGGAAGAAGCATCCAACTCTTACTAGCTTTGCTTTTCTCTGTCAAGGACTAAAAAGGACAAAATCAAAATGGAAACTGGGGAATTGACAACCAAGAGAAGCTGGAGACAGAAAGAGAACAACTCATTGTTTTTGGTGAGTTCAAGGTGTGAGGTCTGGATGAACTCCATTATCCAATACTGAAAAACCTATAAGGCACCTTTGGCTATCATACCTGTTTGTAGATTTTTCCTTCAAGTGTGCTGAAAACTACCTATCAGCAACCTTCACCTATTCCTTCTGGGTCCAAGTAGAACAAGTTTACCATTTCCTTCACTTACAACCTTTCAAATATGTAAGAACAAATATTCTATTTTCCCTTAAGTCTTCTGTCCACCAGCCTACAAATCAATAGTTCTTTCAACTCTTCCTCATATGGAATCATCTTCAACCCCTTCACCATTCTGGTTGCCCTCCTCGGAATGCTCACAACCTTATCAATGTCCTCCCTAAAATGTGAATCACGGAACAGAACACAATACCACATGTGTAGTCTGACCAGGTAGAATGTATTGGTACCAGCGTCCCCTTGGTCCTCAGTGCAGCCTTGTATTAAATTACCTTTCCTCTCTCCCATCACACTTGTAACTCAGCTTGAACTTGAAGTCCACTAAGCTCATGAGATATTTTACAGACAAACTATTATCTAGCCATAACCATTGCAAAGTTGGGAAACTGATTTCTTGAAACCAGGTATAAGATGTTAAAATATTTTTTTTATTAGGGACTTGTATGGGAAAACTTCCTCCACTATTGTGTAGTGGCAATGCACCTATGACTTATAGGTTTTGAGAGTGAGAGAGTCAAAGATTAAACGACTTGCCTGTGGTCACTATATATAGCTGGGATGGCTTAGAGGCAGACTCTGGTCTTGACGTCATCCTTTAGATTCAGCTTGCTCACTCTAATCTGTTATCAGTATGTTGGATGGCTCTCTCAGTTTTATGTCATCTGTTAATTTGATGAGCATGCCTTTCTCTGAGTCATTAATTAAATTGTTAAACAGCACAGGGCCAAGTACACATCCCTGGATCATACTTCTGGATACAGGGCAAGTGACTTACCCAAGGTCACACAAGAAGTTCCAGGAAGAGTTCAAACTCAAGCTAAGGGCTTCTGATTCTGATTTCAGAGCTGTCTCCGCTTCACCATCCAGCTTTATAACTTTATGACCTGTACTTTCCCAGTTTTCCAAGGACTTCAAAGGACCTTGAGATCATTATCCAATTATCTCCCACAACATCTCTCCAGAGACAGAGATTATTGCTTTGTTTTTAGGTGGAAAATGTGAGCCAACAAATGGGAGTGACCAAGGAGAAAGGAGTTCTCCCACTCACTGTAGGGCTATCTCCACTTGTCCTGATCTATATCTGGTTACTGGATCCAAATGACTGAAGGAGAAAGTGAGGCTGGTAACCTTGCACAGCCCTCCCTCCCTCAAATCCAATTCACTTGCAAGTCATGTCATCATCTCCCTGGTGTCAGGTTCCTCTTTGAGAACAAAAGACAAACCAAAACCACAACCACAATCTTCTACTCACTCAGCAGAGAGTGTGTTCCAAAGAAGGAAAAAGGAGAGCTGACATTTATAATCAACCCACTTTTAATGTTTCCATAAAGTACTTTATCCTTCATCTAATATGGCTATGGAAAGAACATTGGTTTTGGAGTATGAGGATCTGAGTTCAAATGTATGACCTTGGGTAAATCATTTAACTTGATGCGATCTCACTTTCCTCCTCTGGAAAATGAGAAGCTTGGACTAGATGACCACCAAGGTCCCTTGCAGTTCTATATCTATGATCCTATAGCCCTGTGAATGAAGTATTGTATTATTATCTTCATTTTACAAAAGGGGAAAGTGAGGCTTAGAGAGGTGAGCAGACTAGCCCACAGTTATACAATTAATAAGTGTCAGAAGGTCAAACTCTAGTGATTCCAAATGCAGCAATTCTTTCCACTATATGCCATTGAAGCTCTGAGGAGGGAGAAATGAGAGGCAAAGTGGGAAGGTAGGGGAGAAGTGACAGAGACAGACAAAGACAGACACAGACATAAAGAAAGAAAGAGACAGAGAGAAAAGAAAGACAGAGACAGAGACATAGAGAGGGAGGGAGAGAGAAGAGAGGGAGAGAATGAGAGAGAGGAGAGAGACAGAAAGGGAGAGAAAGAGAGAGAGCGAGACAGAGAGAACAAGAGGAAGTTCAAAAAGGAAAGAAGAAAGATGTTCCCACACCAGAAAAAGGAGTCCTTCTCAGGATGATATCTGTTCAGATCTGAGAGTTAATTAATGTATTTGGATGTTTTCTTTTGCATCATGTTTAATAATTATAACCAAACCCAAAGTGTGATATAACACTGATTCATCCTAAAGGCGGATTCCATTATCCTACAGACTCACAGGCTAGGAGAAAATATATGTTTCAGTGGCACATTTAGTCAAACAGGTGTCCCCACCCCCAACCCCGATCTTCTAGTCCAGTCACTACAGAGTACACAATGCCATTTGTTCACATCTCTGAAGCACATGTGTCTGTTTATGAGAGAGACAGAGAGAGAAGGGAGAGATAGGAGGGAGGGACAGAGAAGAGAGGGTGTGCTCATGTGGAAAAACATGAATGGGGGGGGTTGTAATGGGAATGGGAAAATCTTTCCTGTCCCTTAATAGACCTGGGGGGAGTTTGAAGACCTCCTCTACTTTGAAAGTAAACTCTGCCTCCTGATAGGCTGAATATAGTCACATGGGGCCTGTGATGGAGGGAATTTGCTAAAGGGTGGAGCAGAGCCCACAAGAAGCTTCCCTGCTGTGAAGATAAACTCTCCCTCCTAATAGGCTGAATGTAGTCATATGGAGCCTGTGGTGGGAGGAAGCTAAAGGGAAGCAGAGCCCACAGAAAGCTGGTAGTCAGAGCTAGCAAGATGGTGGGGGAGAGAGAACATTCGTTAAGGAGATAGAGAGGTTTGTGAGTAAATATTGATCTTATATTGGTTTGTTGGAAAGCTAAAGTATGCTGTGGCTCTAGGTGTTATTATGGCTTCCGAACATCTTTGGTACTTTGATAGAATCAGCTTACTGATGGGGTTGGGATTGGGTTTTCTGGTGTCTAAATAAATGCTTCAGTTCTATTCTCTATCTGAAGAGTCTGGTATAGTTTGTGATCAAACATCATGCGATACTTATAGTCATGGTCTTTATCATGATGGTGGGTACTATAAATATTGCATTGGTGCTACATTTGCTGACAAGGATGGGATCACAAAATATCAGCCCTCCTGTTGGGGACAAAAGGGATTTAGAAGAAGAAATGGCTGTCCCAGGATGGAAGGATTTGCCTTATGCCTCTCTAGCAAGGGAGTGGTATAAAAGTGCAGGGTTCTGTGAAAACTGAGAACAGAGACTGCAGTAGGGAGAACCTAGAGATTTAGAAACATGTTTGCAAAGAATACCAATAAAACCTGGGAAAGAGGAGGAGGCAGTGAGCAGAAGAGACTGGGTTTTGCTAACAAACTATTTTATTGTGTGTAAAAGCAGAAATAAACTGTTACAAGAGTTGGCTAAGTGCCAGAACTCCAGACCTCCTTTAGAAGAGCAAGCTGAGTCTCAGGTGGAAGGAGAGAGTACTGGAGAGTCTCTGGAAGAGAGGGCTATTGTATATTTGGCTCAGAAAAAGAAGAAAAAAGTAACAGGAGGAAAGTCCATACAGCTTGAGTAGAGTCTGAGCGGCTGCTGAGAGAGTGATACAGTATTACTGAATGATACATTGTTTCATGGTGAAGATTTTACAAGGGCAAAATCTTGCCCCATACTAAGAAGAAGACAGGAGAGTCAGGGAGGGCAAACAGTGTTCAAGGAGATACTTGAGAATTTCACTCAACAAGAGATTACTGATATTTTGAATAAATTCCCCCAAAGGTTGGGAGAATCCTTAGTGTCTGAGGAAGGAGCTGCTGGGGTAGAGTTAGATAGAGTCCAGTGCTTGAAATGTATAAGTATTTGCCAGAATCCTTTTGTCCAGCAAGCTTTTAGAGACTTTCATTTGGTAGGAGGTAACAATATAACCAATCTGTTAGCTTTAGCTGCTGCTGGATGCAATAAAATGTATCCCACTGATTCTATGTGGCCTAGTGGAGACAGACACTGGTACTCACTTAGAGACTGCATGAGAAAGTTGAAAGAAGAAGTAATGAAAACTGCTTTCATGGTTGGAGATGCAGATACATATCAAGAAATCCCCTTAGCAGTTGCTCATAGAAATATCATGGTGAACACGGCTCCTCCTGCTTATAAGCACCTACTTCTGACTCTACTAACTGGTGAAATAGGACACCTTCTGTCCGAGGTTCTGGATAAGATTTCACAGCTAAGTGACCTAGGAGAATGGGAAAAAGATAAATTTCCTTGTGAGAGAAAAGTAAATGGCCAGAGGATTCAAAGTCAGAATAGATTTTGAAAGAAAAGAATTGTTTACTGTTCTATTGAGAGCAGGGGCTGATTTTAGAAAAATGTATAGTTTTCCAACTAATGAACTATATGAAATATACCATGATAAGGGGCTTAATGTCAGAGGGAATAGAGAAGTAAGGGCTGCCCCTACAGATGCTTCTGAACCACTGTATCCAAGTTCATCACACCTTCAGAGAGAATAGGAAATTGGCCAAGCCCCAGCTGAGATTAAAGAAATACATAGACAAGATTGTAGACCCCATATTAATCTGACTATATATTGGGAAAATGGATCAAATACTGTAACTAGGGACTTTTTAAATACTGGGGTGGAGGCCTCCCTCATTTATGGGAGCCCTGATAAGTTCAAGCATGGAATTCCTATTACCATCACAGGACTAGGAAAAGCTGAAATATCGGCCAGACAAGTCAAACTAATGATTAAAATTGGACAATTGCCTAAGAAAGAATATACTATGGTCGTTGTACCCATTCCTGAATACATCATTAGAATAGATATATTGAGAGGTATGACTCTGGATTTACCTGAAGGAAGATATCAATTTGCAGTAAGGAAGATAGGAATTAATACAGTTTTAGTGGGAAAAATAAAAATGAACCCAATCACTTTATGTGAACCTTCTGATGTAATTACTTTAAAGCAGTATCATGTGCCAAGTGGGCAAGATGAAATTAACAATACTATAAAAGAACATGTTGAAGTGGGAGTTGTTAGTCCCTACAACCATATGATGGAATAATCCTTTTTGGCCAGTACAAAAATCATATGGCATGGAGAATGACGGTGGATTATAGATAATTAAATAAGGTGACTCCTCCCTTATATGCTGCTGTTCCAGATACTGTCACCTTAATGGAAAGGATTCAGAAATATGATGGGACTAGGTATGCAGTGATTGATTTGGTCAATGCTTTATTCACCATCCTAATAGACTCTAAAGAGTGGGACCAGTTTGCTTTCACTTGGCAGGGCAGACAATATATTTCACCTACTTGCCACAAGGATATTTACATAGTCCCACTATTAGTCATAGGATTGTGGCTGAACATTTGGATGAATTAAAGCTAGCTGGTATACAGTTTACCCACTACATTGATTATATCTGATACAAGGAAAAAATGTAAAAGAAGTACAGAAGAGTTTGACACTTTTGATAGAACATATGAAAATCATAGGGTGGGAAATTAGCCCTGCAAAGATTCAAGGACCAGCTCAAAATGTAAAATTTGGGGGAATACAGTGGAATAAGGGATTGTGAGGGATTCTGCCATGACTCTGACAAAAGATTCAGGATTCTCCTATCCCTATGAATAAGAAAGAGGCCCAAAAGTTTGTAAGATTATTTGGATATTGGTAACATCACATTCCACACCTGGGACAGATTTTGAAAGCCTTATTTAAAGTTATCAGGAAGAAATATGAATTTGATTGGGGACTTGAGCAAAGTAAAGCTTTTGAGGAAACCAAAGCTGCTATACAACTGGCTCTAGATTTATGGTCTATGCAGAATGGTCCAGTGGAATTACAAGTGACTGTACAGGATGATTATGCAAACTGGAGCTTATGGCAGAAACAACAAAGCTGAAATGTACCTTTAGGATTTTGGTCCAAGAAACTTCCTTCATCTGGAGTGCAACATACACCTTTCAAAAAGTAGCTGTTAGCTGCATATTGGGCTTTGGTAGAGAATGAACAACTGACTCTGGGCCAGGAAGTGACATTAAGGCCTGAAATCCTGATAATGACCAGGCTAATGAGTACCCCAGCTTCTCACAGAATTGGACATGCCTAAGAGGCCAGCATAATCAAATGGAAGTGGTATATTCAAAATAGAGCTAAAATTGGTTAAAGTGGAGTTTCCGTCGTACACAAATCTATAGCTAACATCAATACTGAGGGACATGATACATCCCCTGAACCAAGGCAACAGTTGATACAGTCCTTGGTAAGTTGGAATGATGGATATGATGGACTAATGAAGAAGAGAAGAAACACACACAGTTTACTGATGGGACAGCAAAATATTTGGGAAAAAAGACATTGGAAAGCAGTAGCCTATAACCCATGTACTAGAAGGACTTTGGAAAGTACTGGGATAGGTAGAAGTAGTCAATATGCTAAACTTATGGCAGTACATCAAGCCATCAAAACAGAACAAGGAGGACAGTGTCATATAATGAGTTAGCTACATGCATTCCCATGTGGAAAAATCAAAATTGGGGAATTCATGGTAAACAAGTCTGGGGCAAAGAACTATGGGAAGATACATGTGATATGTCTTTGGTTTCTGACTAGTCAGTTTTTCATGTAGATGCTCATGTGGCTCTCACCACGCCAGAACATGAGTACAATGCTCATGCAGATAGACTAGTGAAGATTGCTACTAAACATATTGTCTCTACTTTGACAACAACTGATGATCTGGTATTAGCAAAATGGGTTCACCAAATGGCAAGACATTTAGGGGTCCAGGCCACATACCAGTTGGCACAAGATCAAGGTATTAGTATCTCTCATTCATTGTTAAAACAGATAGCAGAAGAATGTCATATATGTTGATTAGAAAAGGAGTGAACTGTTTTTTGGGTAGTAACTGGGGAGATAACAAGGGGAAAAGTCCCAGCCTAAATCTTGCAAATAGATTATATTGGTCCCCTACCCAAGATAAAGTATGCAAATTTATATGTACTTATGTTGACACCTATTCAGGTGTGCTGGTGGTTTGTCTGCAGAAATCAGATGATGTTCTAAAGGCTGAAGAGGTTATGGCACATGGCAAAGACAATACCATAGCTATTGTTTACTCAGGAGATGATTGTCAAATTGTACCCTTCACTCATGTATTCTACCATGAATGAGGTTATGATAGTGAGTTCAATGGACTCCAAAAGCATGGCTGACCCTATATTTGTCTCTTTGGGACTCTTTGTCTGTTAAACTTGTTTCCAAGGTTTGTTTTCTGCAGGCTTGGTACCCTCCACCTGAAGATGCCTGATTGCTTAAGTCAGATGTCATTTCTTGTCCATGACTGTTATGTGCCACCTCTGGACCTGGCATTGACCAAGCTCTAGATGACAGCTAAAGAACTGAACTCTTGAATGGGACCTCTTGGGGCAGGCACAGCTTTACATACAATTTCAGCTTGAAGTAGCTTTGGAGAAGAGATTTTTGCTCCTTTCCCCAAAATTTTGAGACCCATTTGTTCAGGGGGGAAAGGATGGGATGCTTGTGCCCAAGCCCCCACCCTAAGCTATTGTTTTATGTGCAGTGTTTTTCTGTTATATTGTTGCAAAGTTCTGTTGACACCAGCTTTTCCACCAGTTATCGCTGAACTCTCATTTATTGTTAATGTACTTTTGCTATGTAAGGGACATGAAAGATCTTGCGGCCAAATGTAATGGGAATGGGAATTTGAAGACCTAGGAGTGTAAAGACCTCTCCTGGTGTGAAAGTAAACTCTGCCCCCTAATAAGCTGAATGTAATCACATAGAACCTGTGATGGAGGGAATTTGATGAAGAGTGGGACAGAGGCCACAGGATGTTGGCCAGAGCTAGCAAGACGGTAGGGGAGAGAGAACATTCATTAAGGAGACAGAGAGATTTGTGAGTAAATATCAATCTTGTATTGGTTTGTGGGAAGGCTGAAGGATGCTATGGCTCTCAGTGTTATTATGGTTTCTGAATATCTTTGGTATGATGATGGAATCAGCTTACTGGTTTGGGGATTTGGTTTTCTGGTGTCTAAATGAATGCTTCAGTTCTGTCCTCTATCTGGAGAGTTTGGTATATTTTTGTGATCAAACATCATGTGATACTTATAGTCATGGTCTTTATCGTGATTGTGGGCACTGTAAATATTGCACTGGCACTACAGGAGTCTATATGCACATGCCTGTACCTGTACACATTCATTAGAGGAAGGGTTGCTTTTGTCTGTCTCTGTACATCCAGAGCTTGTCTGGTACCTAGCATGTTGTACCACTTAATATATATGTGTCAGCTTCTGTATGTATCTGTTGTGTGTAGCTGCTTCGTGGAGGGTACAGTGTGAGTTCCCATATGTAGATAGATATTCATCCTTGAATGTGTGGACACACCTATGACTAGGCAGTAAGTATGTCTGTGGGTGCTTCCTCCATTTCGAAGTGGTTCTACAGCAAGGGTAGCAATAGGTATAGATGGATGATGTGTCTTTCTGCATGGTGAAGCACCCGCATCTACCCCCACCCTCCTTCTCCAATCTTGGTAAGAGCTCAGGATTATAGTCCATTTCCCTTGGGACATGCGGCCAGATGCTTCAAGCCCCCCTGTCAAATATAAAGCATGATTATAGATGTACCTCATTATTGACATATTTTCTCTCCACCCCCCATTAGACTGTGAGCTCTTCAAAGACATGGTTGTTTCCCAGCCTATTCACCCTTCCTCTATTGGAATGGGCCCTTCCTGGGAAGATGAATGGCCTTGCTTTTTATATGAGTATTCTCAGAGCTCCAGTGCCTGACAAATAGAAGGTGCCTAATAAATGCTTGTTGATTCACCTCCCAACCACCTGGCCCCGTCTGTCCTGTGTCTGCCTACCTAGAGTGCAAAGTCCCCAGGGCAAGGACTGTCTGGGGCTTTATACCCACATCTCCAGTGCTTAGCAGAGCATGTGACACATACTAAGTGCTTAATAAATGCTTTTTCAATGTACTGATATTAAATTAGAAAGGATGTTTTAAACAGCTCTGAAAGATGTAAGCTCCCTGAGGACAGGAGTTTGCTTTTCATTTTTGACTTAATAACAAGAGCTCACATATTGTATTGCTTAATGAATACTTGTGTAAACACAACTAGGGTAGAAATACGTTTTATGTGATGGCACGTGTATAATCTATATCAGATCGCTTGCTGACTGTAGGGAGGGAAAAAATTGGAACTCAAAATCTTTCCAAAAATGAATGTGAAAATTGTCTTTACATGTAATTAGAAAAAAATAAGATAGATTTAAATTTTTAAAATAAATACTTGTGTAATCCAAATGAATGAAAGTTTGCAATTTTGAAATCAGCAGAGTCTTTTTTAATAAGGCTCCAAGCCCCACCCAAATGCAGAAATGTGTTCCAAGAAGACCGAGGCATGAAGGCATCATGAAAAGAGGATCATACTTCTGACCAAAGAATCACAAATTTAGATTGAAGAATCCCAAAGCTAGAAGAGACCTCAGAGGCCTTTTTACAGAAAAGTAAACTGAGGCCAAGAGAAATTAAGTGGCTTGCCCAAAGTCACACAGGAATGAACAGGGATAAACTTCTAGCCCCATCTCTGATGCTGACTAGCAATGTGGCTGTATGTTAATCACAGCATCTCACTTTCTTGATCTGTATAATGAGGAAAGTAAATGAAGCAGCACCTTCCTCACAGTTGCCATGAGATTCCAATGGAATGTCAGTAAAGGGCTTTTAAAACATTTTAAAGAACTTTGGAAGTGGTAACTAATCAACAGTCAACAAACGTTCATGAAGGGCCTACTATTTCTAGGCACTGTGCTAAGTGCTAGAGATACAAAGAAAGGGAAAAGACAGTCCCTGTTCTGGAGGAGCCCACAGTCTAGTGAGGGGGGAACATAGTACGAGTAATCATATACACCCAAGATACAGACAGGGTAAGTGGGAGATAAGGAACAGAGGGAAGGCAGGAGGATTAAGACTATCTGTATCACCTGTGTGCCTTAGTGCAGAGGTTCTTAACCGGGGATCCACAGACACCCCTCAATCTGGGATGGATTTCAGGGGGGTGGCTAAATTGGACCAGCCAAAATGCATAGCTATTTTCCCTCACTTTCATTTTCATTTGTAATCCTATGTATTTTATAGGAAAATATGATTCTGAGGAGAAATCCTTTGGCTTTCTCAGACTGGATGCAAAAAAGGTTAAGAATCCCTCTCCATGGGGTGACTAGGCAGCACAGTGAATACAGCACTGGTCCAGGAGGCAGGAGGACCTGAGTTCAAATCCATTGTCAGATACTTAACACAAAACTAGCCCCGTGACCTTGGGCAAGTCACTTAACCCCAATTGCCCTACCTGCCCCCCTTCAAAAAGCAACCCCACAAAAAAATTTTTTTAAATAATCCCTCTCCACATAAAGGATGGAAGACCCTGTTTGGAGTCCATCCTCGAGCACATACTGGCTATGGGACTCAAAGGCAGCTTCTCAGGGGCCCCAGACACTTAAGACAATCTCATTTCAAGAGGGAGCTTCCACACCAACATTTCCTTACAGCAGTGGATCACAGATTCTGAACCAAATTTTAAGAAGAAATAAAGAGTACCAAATAAGGCAGAAATCCTCCCCCTCCAAGTATTCTCTTCTCCAGGCTAAGCCACACTACTTCCTTCAACCCATCTTTGTAGAATACAGGTCCTCTCTCATCACCCTACCATCCTTCTTACTCTACTCTGCATACTGTCACCATTCTTAAATTCTTATCAACATCATTCTTAAAAATCTGTTGTCCTGAACTGAAGACAAATACTCCAGCTGAGGGCCAACCTTGGCTAAGAACAGGAAGATTGTCCTTTTTTTGACTCTGGACTCTAGACTTGAAATTCTTAAAGCCTGGTCATTCCAAAGAACTCCCACCCCTTCACCTCCTTCCCTTTGTCATTCTCAGCTAGTACACAGTCTCTGGTCTGAGGTCCAGGCAACAGCACCATCTAGTGTCTACTTCCTACCCTAAGGCTCAACAAGAATGAAGGAATGAATGAAAGAGCTTGTAACAAATACCCACTATGTGCTAAGCACTTAGCATCAGTTAAGGGGTTCAAGAAGCAGCCTTCTCAGGCTGAGTTAATTAGCAGATACTTAGAACTGAAGAGGATTGTAGAGATAATCTAGTCTAAACACCGAGGCAAAAAGCTACCTTGAGAACACTCTCCTTCCCCCACCCTCTGCCTAATGAATTCCTTCCAATCCTTCAGGCCAATTTAAAATCATCATAGGGTCATCAGTCCTAAATCCAGGTCAGCTAGTCCAGCAGGTGCCTGACCAGAAATCCCCAACAAGTATCATCCAGCTTCATCTTGAAGACCTTCAGTGAGGCAGAATTCACTGCTTGGCACTGCGGAGGAGAGCTGAATTTGGACTTTGAGAATCTCTGTGATCTTGGACAAGTCATCTAACCTAACTAGCTTAGAGGAATCAAAAAAGATTTTCCATAACTACATGCCTCATCTCTAACATGAAGGTATCTGCTGAGATAACTCCAATGTCCCTCCCAAGTTAGCTAAATCTGTGATTTAATAACTGATTTAAGGAGGTTTTCCTTACATCAACCTGAAATCTCTCTCTCAAGAATTTCCACCCATTTTTCCAACTTCTGTCCTCTGGGGCCAGTCACTACAAGTCTATTCTCTTCTAATTTCTCCCTTCTTCATTTCATCTTCTCACCTCTATACTTTTGCATAGGCAGTTCCCCACCCTCCCTCATACCTGGAATGTCCTCCTTCCTCACCTCTGCCTAGTAGAATCCTTTTCTTCCTTCAAGGATTAAGTCAGATGCCACTTCATGTTTCATAGTTAATGGTATTTATAGTTGAAAGAGATTTTGAGGGTCATCTAGCCCAACTCCCTTAGTTTACAGATAAGGAAACTGAGGCCCTGTAACTACAGAAAGTCTTTTGATTTGCTAAACCCAAATCACTCTGGCTCTCACTGATCTGCCAACCACAGGACCAAGCCTAAGCCTCACTTGGATCTTATTTGGTCTTTGATGGTTCAGATGGACTGTTCTGGTCAGAAACCCTGAGGGTCTTCCTCTCCCAGATTGACTTTTTTTAATTCTTTGCCCCATTTCTTACCTAGCCGTAATCACTGAATAAGTATTGCCTCAGACAAACTGAGAACCAGGAAAGACTTTAGCTCAAAAAGACCAAAGTTTCCCATTGTATCCAGGGCTCTCTCCAGATATCCTGATCTGTATGTGTGTGTATATACACATATACATATATACGTATGTACACATACATACATGTATATGTATGCATGTATGTGTGTGTGTATTGCCAATGAACCCAGATGCCTCTGGAGGAGAGAGTAAGGCTAGTTACTCTGCACAGCCCTGCCTCACTTAAATCCAATTCACTTGCAAGTCATGACATCACCTTCCCAGTGTCATGGTCCTCTTGGAGAATGAAGGACAACAATTTTATTTATCAATTTACATATTATAGCCCCCATTAGAATATAAAGTCCTTGAGATACAAACAATTGCATAATTTTTGTCTTAGTATTTGCAATATTTGGTGCCTGGTCCTTTTTCCCCCCCTGATTTGTGATTCTTTAATATGTGGAATTCTCAGTAAGGAAACCTCAGCACCTGCCAGATAATTTATAGCCTTGGAGTTAGTTGCCTGAGGCACTAAGAGGCTAAGTGGTTTGCATAGGGTCACATAACTAGTATAAGTCAAAAGTGAAACTTGAATAAAGGATTTCTTGGACTCTAAGACCGGCTCACTATCTAGCTTGCATGTTGCTTTTTGCCTGGCACATAGTAGGCACTTAATAAATGATTGTTGATAAGCTGACAGCAGCATTAGGTGAGGCAAAGTCCTGGAATCACAGGATTCAGCACTGTAATGATATCATCTAGTCTGATTGCCTCATTTTACAGGTAAGGAAACTGAGGTGCAGAACAAGGAAGTTCATCAGATACAAGACATTAGCCTGGGGCTATAAAGTAAGACAAAAATGTGGTCTCTGCCCACATGGAATTCACACTCTGATGAGGAAGAAGCGACATGCAAATAGCTGTGAACATGCAAGATTCATACACGGTGAGTGGAAGATGATCCCCAGGGATGGGCACTGGGTGGGAGTGGGTCAGGGAGTGGGGGAAGGGCTCCTATGAATAGCAGAACCTTAATAGGGTCTTGAATGAAACCAAGGGAGCTTGCAGGCAGAGGGGAGGGAAGGGACACACTCTGGTCAGCCAAGTGCAAAGACACAGAGATGGGAGAGGGGGTCATGTTGGAGGAGAAACAAGTGGACTGATATACTCGGACTACAGAATGAATGAGGTAGGGGAAGAGGAATAAAGAGTAGGGAGGATAGAAAGGTAGGAGGGGATCAGACTCTGAAAAGATGTAAATGCCAAACTGAGTCCTTTAACCCGGAGGTATTGGGGAGCCACTGAAGTTTATTGAGTAAGTGGGTGATCTACATGTTAATAAAGCCACTTTAGCAGTTGAATGGAGAATGAATTGGAGTGGAGGAGATGTTTGAAACAATAACAACCAGGAACCTATTTATTGCAAAGGGTCTAGGTGTGAGGTAATGAAAACTGGTGGGGAGCTGTGTGACTGAAAAGAAGGGGGTATGTGAAGTGTTGTCAAGGAAGAAATGGCAAGATTTAGCATGACTCCTGGCATATAGTAGGAGCTTATTGACTAATTGATCAATTAATTATTGACTTAATGACTAATTTACTTATTGACTAATTGATTAATTGACTATTGATTAATGTGGCAATGAATTGGCTAAGTGAGATGAATACACATAAGAAGCCAAAGAATGACTGCCCCAAGTTCATACAGATATTAAGTATCAGAACCGAGATTTGAACCCAAACCCGTGACTCTGAACCCAGCATTCTTTCCAGTACCTCACATTATAGACAGAGAGGAGCCCAGGGCAGACTGGTGGGGGCTAAGGCAGAGAGACAAGGGGCAGAGAAAGAGAACAGCAACAAATGAAGATAGCAGAGAAGCTGTTTATTCCCACTTGGACCCTTGTCTCTCTGAACCCTCCCCAGAAAGAGACACAGTACTTAGCTTGAGTCTAAAAGTCCCCCACTCATTTCAGAAAGCAATCGATAATTGCAAGGGAAAATCAATAGCATTGTAGAGACCTATCTATCTGTGTATTTATATAACACCTATCACTATAGAACCGAGATGCTCCATCAAATCTAGCTCCTGCAGGGTTTCCTAGGATCCTGATTCGCTTCCTGAGAGTTATGGGTGTCTGCTGTCTCCACCTGATAAGGCCCTGGAGTTACAGGGCCATTTAAAAACAAATTGGGTTGTTTTTCTCCTTGCCCCTCACTCGAATGATAGCTCGTGCTGACCAAAGAGCTATTAAAGGGATACTGCCTCGTGCCTGTCTCCTTCGCTAGGTACTGGGCCAGCGCCGCTGAGGCCCAGGAGCCTGGCTGCCTAACTAGAGATATCCAGAGGTACTAAAGCCTTCCCCAAAACAAGCTCATGAGGTAGGTGCTTCCAACAGCAGCACCTTAAGACTTACAGAGCACCTTCCTCAGAATAACCTTGGCTTCTAGGTGGGGTACAAATTATTACTATTCCTTTAGGTCATTTTGTCTGTCTGTCCCCAGCTCCTAACACAATGACTCAAGCTCAGGTTATACTTACCAAAGGTTTATTGGTTGATTAATTTGACATTCAGACAGTACTTCAAGGATTGCAAAGCACACTCCATGCCTTATCTCCTCTAAGCCCCATAATAACCCAGTGAGGTAGGTGTTACAATATTCCTGTCCCCATTTTACAGAAGAGGCTCAAAGAGATTAAGGGGCTTACCCAAGATCACGTCGCTGGCACGCAGGGGAGCAGGGCCTAAAACCCAGGGCCCTTGTCTCCAACCCCTAGGTTCCTGCCACTCCTGGCATCTCTCCCTTTTATAGTATAAGCTCTCTTTTGTCTAGGAACATCTCACTTCTCTCTCTGGATCTCTACCACCTAATTCACTTCCAGACACTGATGAGCACTTAATAAATGATTTTTTATTCATTAATACCTACACACACTACACAATGTTCTTCTGTGCTCCAAAATAGCAATCACCCTCTAAACTTTGGTGGTTCCTGGATCTCATTCATATAGTTGGTCCTTCCATAGATGCAGATCAGAATCCTTCCTGTGCCTTCTCATCCTGCACAATTCTGGCCCATACGTCCTCTATAAAAGCCCTACTGAATGTTCAGGCAGCCTTCATCCAGGTCTTCTATCATCCAATGGATGGTAAGCAGAACTTCTATCTAAAGAGAGGACCCAGGATACCCATGTCTTATTCCTTTCCAGGCTCCACTCCAGACTTTCTCTACCATGCCCTGCCCTGCCTCCCTTTTCAGCTTCTTTTTATGTATTGTCTTCCCCATTAGAAAGTAAGCCCCTATAGGGCAGAAACTATCTTTCTTTCTACTTTTACTTGTATTCCCAGCACTTGGCACCATTCCTGGCACACAGTAAGCATTTAATAAATGCTTCTTGACTGAATGACTGACTGACTGACTGACTGGGTGTCAGTGCTGCTATCAGGCTCTTCATCGGTGTCCCCTTTCTTTTACAACATGGTTAACTCCTTTCCTTTCCTCATTTTGTACTTCTAGAATAACATCTCTTATTCTACTTCCAAGCCATCATTGGCAATATACCAGAGCCTGCTTATACCCATGTACAGCTCTCCCTTGCCCTTGGGCTAATGACAGTTTTGATACTTTGGAGACTGTGATGCTTCATATTTCACAGTGATATAATTATTTGTTGAATGGGATGGGATGGGATGAGATGGAGTAAAGTGGGATAGAATGGAATAAAATGAAAGCGTTGGGATGGGATGGGATGGGATGGGATGGGATGGGATGGGATGGGATGGGATGGGATGGGATGGGATGGGATGAGATGGGATGGGATGGAGTAGAGTGGGATAGAATGGAATAAGATGAAAGCATTGGGATGGGACGGGATGGGACAGGATGGGATGGGATGGGATGGGATAGGATGTATGGGGTGGAATAAGGCAAGATGGTATGGCATGAAATAGAATTGGCAAGTTAGCTCTGCAAAGGGCACTAAGATTTGCATTCAGCATATTTCCATTTTTACCACAATTGACATTTTCTCCAAAGTAAAAGCGTTTTTTGTTCCACAGTCTCAAACTTCCTCGACATCTTACATCTCCATTCTCAGAGGCAGCATTTTTGCTTTTCCATTGGTAGCTGACTAAATCTCCTCCAGCAGCTAAAACTAGGGGCTCCTTGCCTTGACTTCCCAGGAGCTGTGACTGGCTTGTCAGTCCACGTCTCCTCAACCAAAGTCAGCTTCAGAGGTCCTCTCACTAACCATGTGCTTTACCATCTCCACTTGGAATACTGCAGGATTTGACCCTATTTTCCCACTGTCCCATCTGGGAGGGTCACAGGATCTTCAGTCCCAGAGGATTCAGGTTGTTGTCTGACTGTTATACCTCTCCACTCTCAATGTGTCCTCCTGCCCACTCTAAAAGTTGGAATTTCCCATCAGAGACATTCACAGCATTCCTTCACCTCAACCAACAGATGTTTGACAAATGGCTACTATAGCCAAGACCCTATGTTGAGTGGAATCTGAGAGGGATCTAAATTCAGAAGCATTAGAGTAGATGGAAACACTGCTAGTTTTTGAGTCCTGACTCTAACAGTCATTTGCTGTGTGACCCTTAGCAGGTTATTAACCTCTCTGAGCTTCGTTTTTCTCATCTATAAAATAGTGGTGATTATACTTACATTATTCCCTGAAAAAAGGTTGGAGGAAAGCACTTTGTAAACCACAAAGCACCATAGAAATTTAGAGTTACTATTGTAGAAAGAAGCCATGATCCCAATCCTTAGGGAAATTACAGATAACAAGAAAGATGATGAGGCAAGCATACAAATAATTATAATTACAAAGCAGAATTACCAGATGCATAGAAGTATAACCTTTATGTCAGAAACTCGTTAAGAATCCCACAACGTTAGTGCTGGGACCGACCTCAGAGGCCATCGAATCCAACCCATACCTGAAGAAGAACCCTTTCTATCAGAAACAGGGTTACAGGGACAGAACACCGCCTTGCAAAGTCAGACGCATGTGGTTACTATAGTGGTTGTTCTTACTTAACTGTTTTTTCTTTGTTTTAAGAGAGGATTCATCTGGAGGGTGGAAACAAGGAGAAGAAGGAAATTCAGAAATTGCAATGTTATCTTACAAATGATGCCTTTGGGCCTAGTGGCAAAGACCCGGGAACTAAGAAGATGCCCATCGACCGGGGGGATGGCAGGACAAATTAAGGTACATGAATGGAATGGGATACTATCATAAAAAAGTATGAAGGGGACCATTTCAGAGAAACTTGGAAAGATCTGAGCAAAGTAAATAGAACCAGGAGAACAATTCCTACAATTATGGCATCATAGGCACAAAGAACTCTGGAAGAGTGAAGAGTTCTGCACAACATAATGATCTTCTCTGATTCCAGAGTCTCCCTGGGGACTCAGTGATAAACAGGCTACCCCCTTCTTGGCAGAAAAGCAAGGTCCTTGAAACCTAGAATGAGATGTATGATCTTGGGATGGACAATGGGGGAATTTGTTTTATTTGACTATACATATTTGTCATAAGGGTTTGGCTCTTTTTTTGTGGGAGAAAAAGAAAATAAATACTTGTAAAGTCGAAAATGAGAACATTTAAAACAAAAAGCATCTTTTTAAATCCCCTCCACAAACTCCCCAACTAATAGTCACCTAACCTTCTCTTCAAGACCTCTACCGAGGGTAAACGTGCTGCTTGCCTGCAGAACAGCTTATTCCATTACCGAACAGCTCTCATGGTCAGGAAGCTTTTCTTTAAATTTGGCTCTTTGTAGCTCCACCTCTCTTCTTCTAGTTCTGCCCACTGGGGTCAAGCAGAATGAATCTAGTCACGCTTCCATGTAACATCCCTTCAGACACTTGGCCTGTTTTTGTGCCACCTACCTATCTCTCCTCCCCCTCCAAAGTCTTCTCTGAACTTTGTTGAGCTGCTTCAGTCTTGTCCAACTTTGTGACCCCATCTTGGAGTTTTCTTGACACAGACACTGCAGTGGCTCACCATTTCCTTCTCCAGCTAATTTTACAGATGAGGAAACTGAGGCAAACAGGGTTAAGTGACTTGCCCAGGATCACACAGCTAATACACTGTCTGAGGCTGGATTTGAACTCAGGAAGATAAGTCTTCCTGGTTCCAAGCCCAATGCTCTATCTGCTGTGACACCCAGCACCTCCCCACTTCCTTCAACTGACCCACATGGGAGTTTGAGGAGCTTCATGATCGTAGTGGCACACTGTGTCAGGTTCATGACCCAAATACACATTAGTGAGATGTTTCTCTCTCTTTACTCATGCCAAACCTACTGGGGAAACTTGGAGAAATGTGCCTACCACAAGGACAAAGTCTACAAAGAAGGAGGAAATTTGTCTTCAATGAAGAAAACAACACAGACCCCAAAATAGCACCCAGGGAAGCTAGTAGGAACTATGAGATGAGCAGCCAGCTTCCAAAATCCCCAGCTGCTCACAGGCTTCCTCATCAGCAGGAAATTTTTCCTCTATTGTCTTCCCAGCAGGTTGTCTCTAGCTGTTGCTTCCTCAGGCCTCCCAAAAGGTGCCTTGAGACATCTTGGTTTCTTCTACATTAAGAGAAGCCAAGTGTCATTGGCAGTAGGCAGGCAGGTGACTCAGTAAATAGGGGACTGGACCTGAGATCAGGAAGGCCTGAGTCTCAACCCAGCCTCAGACACTTAGCTGTATGTCCCTGGGCAAGTCACTTAACCTGTCTTCCTCAGTTTCCTCATTTGTAAAATGGGAATAATAATAATAACTAACTCCTACTTCCCAGGATGTGAAGATAAAATGAAATGATATTTGTAAAATGCTTTATGAGCTTTATTTGACTTTAGAATGTTAGTTGTTAATAGCTATTATTAATCAGCCCCAGAGGTCAGAATCAGTTAGGAGCAAAGGGTAGAACCAATTTTACAAGCATTTATTAAGTTCTTACTTGTTAGGCCCAAAGAAAGGTAAAGACAGTTCTTGCCCTCAAGAAGCTTACATTCTAATGGAGAAGACAATATATACATAAATAGAAATAAACAAGACGCTTTACAGGGAGATACAATTTCCTTAGAGGAGGAAGTGTTAGCAGTCCAAGAGTACCAGGAAACAACTCCTTAGAGAAGATGTCATTTGAGCTAGATTTTAAAGGAATCCAGAGACTTTATGAGGAGGAAGGGAAGAGTAAGAGCATTCCAGGCATGGGAGACAGTCAATGCAGAGGCACAGAGACTGCAGATGAAGTGTCCTATGGAAGGAACAGCCCTTGTGTCAAGACGGCTTCATTAGCTTAGAGAGGTGAGTATGTATTAAAAGAATAGAGTAACAACTATGGTGGCACTTACATGGTGCTTTAAGGCTGATTTTTTTTTCTTTTTCTAACTAGGTAAAAAAGATCATTTTTTGCCTCACTTCTTACCCACCCCTAATCACTGAATGGGTGTTGCTTCACTCAAAAGGAAAACTCAGAAAGACCCCAGCTTAAAAAGGCCACTGTAGGGCCATCTTCAGTCATCTTGATCTATATCTAACCACTGGACCCCAAGGCTCCAGAAGAGAGAGTGAGGCAAGGCTGGTAGCTTTGCACCACCCCCATTCACTTAAATCCAATTTCCTCAAAAGTCGTGGCATCACCTTCCTGATGTCACCATCCTCTTTGAGAACAAAAAACAGACAACAACAAAATTGTTATCCAAATTGATCTTTATGACAACTCTATAAAATAGGTGTTATTATTTCTATTTTACAAATCAGGAAACTGAGGCATAGAGAGATAAAATAATTTGCCCAGAGCCACACAGCTAAGCACATGAGCTCTGGTCTTGACAACTGCAAAGCAAGGCTCAGCTCAGTCCACTGAGTCACCTGAAGATTGTATCTAAAGCTCAACTCTTGATTGTTTCTTCCTTGGAGATGCCTCTCTTCATCTCTGCCCTACCCTCATGGACTGATACCTTTTTTCCTCACCCTAGCAACTGCTTTGTACCTCTTCTGTGTGTATTTTGTTTTCACTTTCCTATGGACAGGTTGTTTTTCCAAATGTTGTGTCAGTTCCTTGAGTGAAGGGCATTTAATTTTGTCTTTGTATCCTCAGTGTCTAGCACAGTGCTGAAGACATAGTAGGCACTTCAATGTTTCTTGAATAAATAAATGAATGAATGAATAAACCACAAGTTTTCCATTCACATAATCTCTGTCTCTGGGCTACATCTGCCTTATATGTAAAATGGGGTTAGTATTTTCCCTGCCTAAATGGAGGGAGTTGGATCACATGATCTGCTGAGGTCTCTTCTAGCTCCAAACCTAGGGTTCTCTATGCAGAATGGGGTGCTCAAGGATGCCTAGTGTCCCAACATCACAAAGAACAGCTCCACTGAGCCTTTATCAACACTCAGGCATGATAATGGCCTGCTCTAATTAACCTCCCAGTTGGGGATGGTTTCCTGGTGCCTTGCCTAGATTTCCTCATTCAACATCTCCCAGGACTTTCTAACTTCCAGCTTGAATCCTAGGCAGAGTAATTGCCTGTGCAGCCTCTGAATCACCCATAAGGATCAGGCAGGGGAGAAGGGAATGATCTCTAGCCAAACTCTGAACCCAGAATAATAATAGCTCTCATTTCCATAGCTCCCCAAGCTTTAAAGAGTGCTTTCCTCACAATAATCATTCAGCATAGATAGATAGATGGATGGATGGATGGATAAGAGAGATAGTCAAATAGAAGGATAGGGAGAGAGAGAGAGAGAGAGAGAGAGAGAGAGAGAGAGAGAGAGAGAGAGAGGATTAGAAGTATGGTTAGATGGATAGATAGATATAGACGGATAAAGATAGACAGACAGACAGACAGATAGATAGATAGATAGATAGATAGATAGATAGATAGATAGATAGATATGAATGAATTAATTAATAGATAGAAGGATAGGTACATGGGTAGATAGATGGATAGATAGACAGGCAGACAGACAGACAGAGAGATAGAGACAGACAGACAGATAGACAAATAGACAGACAGACAGACAGACAGATAGATAGATAGATAGATAGATAGATAGACAAAAAGGCAGACAGACAGACAATGTAGTCAGGCAGGCAGGACCCCTAACTCTAAATCTAGTACTCTTTCCACTATTCTAGTTTGTCTCTCAATGAACGACTCTACATGTTGCAGGCAGAGTCCTTCGCCACACACAGACATCCTTGGAGAAATGTCTCCATTCCCTGTGAATCAATATAACCCTATCTTTGGGTTACACTATAATGGGCATCCAAAAATCTTGAGTGTCTGCAGAATACACAGATGGTATCTTCACCCATATGTCTCTGTCTCTGTCTCTCCCTCTTTCTGTCTGACTGTATCTGTCTCTTTTGGGCATATATGTACACATGCGCACACACACACACACACACACACACACACACACCCTCCTTGTTTTCCCTCTCCCAGCCAAGCCCCAGACATATGATGCTGTTTCCCTGCTGTATCCCCCACACGCTACAGTGACCACTTTCTGCCCGAGGCCTGCTTCATTGCTGCCCTTTGTCCAGTTTCATTTATCTGCACAACAAAAAGACACAGAAATAAATTGCATGCTCCTGTGTCCTATTCTCTAGGGCCTGTTGTTTAGAAAAGGGTCAGTGAATTTGGTCTACACCCCTGCCCCTGCACTCAGGCAACCAGAGCCAGGTCTCATGCTGTATGTGGATCTGGAGGTGAGTATATGCACATGTATGTGTGTACATGTATAATTGGGAATTTGCATTTTACATGTGTGGGTGCATCAGTACATGTGTGAATATTGCTAGTGTGCATATTGCATGCACATGTGCATGTGTGTGCATGTACCATATGTGTATCCTATGTATTTGTACGTGTGTGTGCCAATATGTGGGTATGCACATGTGTTCAGTACAGTGGTGTGTGCATGCCCTGCCTCTGCCACACACTGGGTGACTCTAGGAAGTCTCTTCATGTCTCTGTGCCTCAGGCCACTCCTCAAGATGAGACATTGCACATCCACACTGCCTTACAGAAGTCAATCTGTATCAGAGGAGGGAACTTCCCAACACCAGTAAAATCACATGTCCAAGATAAAATGAAAAACTTTATGGGTGCTTGCATATACAAGTGTTTATGCGTTTGTATGCTATACGTATGTGCATGAGAGTGAGCACGGCCGAGTGGATGGAAGGTCAGCCTCAATAGTCCTCTGTCAAGACATCCTGGGTTCATGCCTCCAATATGAACTACCTGTGAGACCCTGAAGAAATCACTTTGCTCTCACTGTTGCAGGAATGCTCTAAGAGTAAAGGCTAGAAAGGAATGTTTGAGGAGCATCAGTAGAGGGCATTTCCAAACTGAGAGTCCCACCCTCCCCTATTGAAATCCCAGGTCCAGACCACAGCCCAAAGTGAGTGCATGAGTATGTTTGTCTCTCTGTATGTAGGCGCATGTATATGCATGTTGCGTAAGTGTACTTGTCTCTACAAGGATGGCATGGCGGGCGTGTTACATGTGCATGCCATTGCCCATGAGTGACTAGGCTGGGATCCAGTATGGATGCACATTTGCATGTGAGAGAGAGTGTGTTTGTGGATGTCAGTCATCTCTCAAGCATTTATTAACTGCCTAATGTGTGCCAAGTACTGGGTTATGCTCTGGGGATACAAAAAATTTTTTAAAAATCACAGCCTCTGCCCTCAGGGAGCTTACATTCTGAGAAAGTACTATAATTAACTGCATTTCACAAACGATGAAACTGAGGCAAACAGAAGTTAAGTGTTTTGCGAAGTGTCTGAGGTGGGATTTGAACTCAAGTCTTCTTGACTCCAGGTCTGAAATTAGTCAGTGTGCTAGCTCTCTCATATTCCACTGGTAGAGAGAGTTTACACACCAAGACTTCCAAGAACCATTGAAATAAAAAACGTGGGCAGAAAAAAGTCAACCTTTTGTTAAAAGAATTTGTCTGAGCTTCTCTTGAAGTCAGCTCTTGCCCTACCAATGGCCTCTCCTTGTTGTTTTCAAGTTCTGTCCTTGCCTCCACCCATCATTCTTCAAGCAATGGGCCAGAACTAAAAGAACACACAGCTCCAGGTTAGGACCTCAGTTGTAGCCTGAGCTCTGGTCACTCTCAACTTCAGACTGATCATTTCCCTCCTGGGATTCCAGATTCCTCCTCTGGGGGGGACTGACTTGGAATATTTCTCAAGTTCCTACTACAGATGACATTCTTTGACATTCCATATTCTTTCCAAATCCAGTATCATATTCTAAAGCCCCTCCTGAGTTTTGTATTCTAAATTTGTATTTTAAAATTCCTATCATGTCTGACATTCTATATTTTGAGTTTCTTCCCAGCTCTGACAATCTATATTCTAAGGTTTATCCAGCACTTATTTCTAAAGTAACTTCCAGCTTACATTCTTTGTTGCAAGTTCCCTCCTAACTCTGATATTTCCTGTTCTAGGGCCCCTCCAAGCTCTGATATTCCCTGTTCTAGCCACAACCCACTCTACTCCCTCTACCCTGACATTCTGTCTTCCAAAGACCATTCTGGCTCTGACATTCTCTATTCTAGAGTCCCTCCTAACTCTAGCATCCCCTGTTCTAAGGCCTCTTCCAGTTCTGACATTCCACATTCTAGAGTCCCTACAGGCTCTCACATTTCATGTTCTAGAGTCCTTCTCAGTTCTGATGTTCTCTCCTCTAAAGTTCCTCCCAATTCTCACATTCCACGTTCTAAGGTCCTTTCCAGCTCTCCCACTGTCAGTCCTGAGGATTTCAGTTTTCACATCATCTCTTCCCTGGGTCCTCACATTCTAAGATCTATCATTCTCATTCTATGTTCTTATGTCCCTCCCTGCACTGAGACTACATGATTCTTCTCTGTTTAAAAAAAAATGTCCCCAAGGTCTGAATTACAGAGTTTGAAAGTATTAAAAAAAAAGACATTGCCCTCTCTGTGTGCTGCCCTGGGGAAAATGATGGGCACTTGGAAGTATAAAGCAAAATATAAATGCTTCCTAATGCCAGAGATTATTTGAGAAGGAAAGGCGGAGAGAAAGGCAAGGGCCGGGAAATGAAGGATTTTAAGACTACAAAGTATTTCATTCCCAGAAGACCTGAAAAAGAAGCTTAAAGTTCAACTCCCTTTGAAGACGATAATGAAAGCCTGGAGGGTGCTGGGAGTTGCTCTCAGCCCACCTTCTCCAGAGAAGGAGACAGTGGGACAATGCCTTCCCTGGGGAAACTGGCAGGAGTCACCCATAGCTGCTTGCTTGGCCTCTGCTCCAGTTCCCAAATTTAAAAAAGATTCTTCCAAATCTGGCCTCTGGGATAGCCTCCTGGCAGGGCTGTGAATGGTTCTTCCTTTGAGGATTGAAAGACTGATCACAAGAAGCTGTCCAGCACATTTTACATGCAGGAAGAGGGCTACTCTGAGTTATAACTAGAAAGACGAGTAGGTAGTCAATATTAAAAAAAAAAAAAATCATCCTTGAGACCTAGGGGAAGTTACAGTTTTTTTGTAGCTTACTTCCCTTGTTGTTACTGGATCTCAGAGGACCCAGACATGCTTCATTTTCCTCCCCAGCCATCTTCCTTAAAGCTACTTTACTGCTGAATGGTTATTGTCTAGGCCTCCTTTGCACATACCTCCTTCCTCATTATGTACCCCTAGCCAAATCAGTGCCATCACTGCTAATGTCAAGGGTCTGTCTCTATTTACTAGCTCTGCAACTTTCCAAACCAAAATTCCTCTCCCTGGTCTCCACTCCCCTTTATGTATCATATCACCAATAGAATTCTGGGATTCAAGATGCCAAATGAGGCATACATTTTTGGACATGGCCAATGCTGGAATTTGTTTTGTTTGACTATGCACATTCATTATAAGGATTTTCTCTTTTTCTTTTAAATGGGAGAGGGTTAGAAGAGAAAGAAAATAAATATTTATTGACTGAAAAATAAAATGAATTTTTAAAAATGAAAACTCCTTGAAAGAAGGGACCAGTTTCACTTTTCCGTTCATTCATGTAGGGGAAAGAACTTGACTTGGAGTCAGAGGGTTACAAGGTAATAGGTTTATACCTGGATTAAAGCTCAGAAGTCATCTAGTCACCTCATTTAATAGAGAAGGAAACTGAGGCCCACAGGGATCATAAAGGAATAGCAACCAGCTGTACTTCTGGAGACTGTGGAGGGAATAATGTGTAATCAACCTGAAAAGATAGGCTAGAATGACATTGGGAGAGGGCTGAAGTTGCAAACAAAGAATTTTATATTTTATCCTAGAGGCAATAGGGAGCCATTGAAATGTCTTAAGCAGAGAAATAACATAGCACTTCTGGACCATTTTGATATGTTGTCATCAATGCTCTGATTACAGGATGGATAAGAATTTCTGAGTTCTCTTCGTAATAGGATTCTTGCACCATTCAGTTCAAGGGTTTGGCATTCACCCAACTCTCCAGAAGCACCTTTATTCCTTTTCCTCTTGTCTAGGAGGAATTATCAATTAATATTATGGTATATATGATATGTACAATATATATAACATAGCATGGTGCATAATATATATAATATGGGTTAATAATATTATCATAGATTAATAATATTCTCTCTTTCCAAGTCATCTGCTATATGGGGAGTTTCTGAAACCCTTGGTTGGGGTCCTAGGTTGGCAGATGTGAGCCATCCCAATGCCCAGGCTGACCTTTCCACATTGATAGGTAAAACAGGACAGCTCAGAGGTAAGCAGCTGGGGAAGATTGGCTTCAGGGCTAGCTGGAGGGCCCGACCACATTCTGCTCACTTTTCCTTCCTGACATCTCCACAAAGAGCTTGTTAGCCAAAGCAGAAGCTCCCAAGAGGACCATGGCATTTTCCAGAAGATCATGCTAGTGTATGACAGCTGGGCAAACTTTCTCAAACTCATGTCTAGTTTGTTGACAGTGGCAGAGCCAGCCTGAAGGCAGTCTCAGAAGCAGGAGTCATCTCCTTCCCCACCCCCACCCCTGATGCCCACCTTCTTCTCTTCTGACTCCCCTTTCTTTTCCCCTCAGTCAACCAAGCCTATTTTCAGGGCAGGTTCTGTCCTCAATCGCCTCTGCCCCAACACATTCTCTTGCAATATTCCCTGCATTTACAGCCTGAATTTTCTCTGTGCCATAAAAAGTTCTGTCTCCAAGAAATGCATTTTAGACCATATAGTGGAGGTGAGATAAAGTAGCTGGGGTGAGGGAGCATTCCCAGATCCCTAAAATCCAAACAACCTGGGGTTAGCTCATCTGCCCCCTCCCAGCTCATAGGGCTTAGAGCAAGAAGGAACCTTGGAGAGCATCAAGTTCAAATCCTTTATTTTACATCAAAGGAAATTGAGGCTCAGAGAAGTGGCATGTTGTGCAAAGTCATACAACAGGTAAACAGGATTCAAACCCAGATCCTCTGCCTTCAAATCTAGCATTTTCCCACTAAATGATGATTGCTGGCAGACAGATTGTTGTGAGCCTTCTTGGTAATGAACGTCACTGATCACCTCTGTTGCACTGTTCAGATTGTTCTTATCATGGATTGGAGAAGAGAGTTGTATGCGTGAGAGAGAGGTGAAGGGGGTTAAGATTTCTTTGGTGTCAGGAACTCCCAGGGATGAAATTTCCTCCACCAAATCTTGCTCTTCCTCTTAGGATCATAGATTTATATTCAAAGGGACATTTTTAAGATCATTGAACACAACTCCCTCATATTAAAGAAGACAAAACTGAGGCAAACAGGGTTAAGTGACTTGCCCAGGGTCACACAGCTAGTGTCTGAGGCCAGATTTGAACCCAGGTTTTTCTGACTTCAAGCCCAATTCTATATCTACCATAACTCACATAGAGCTGCCTGGGGTCCTGTGAATTTAAATGATTTTCCCAGGGTCATTGAGTCAATATGTGTCAGACTCTGACTCTGGGGTTAGCTCTCTGTACACATTACCTGTTAACATTATCACTGTCATTGTTGTGTCTTAAATAAAAAATGGGACCCATCTTCTCTGATCCCTCCAATGGATGATGATCATAGCCTTGTAGACCTCACCAAGCACTTTGAAGCTTTCTGAAGTAACTGGCATTTTCTTACATACATTGATATGAAACTTCATGCTCCACAAAGGGGCCGTTTCTAATCCTTTTGTCTCTCCCCCCTGCCTAGCAGCATTCTACATGGCATATGTGTTTAATGAATATTCATTGAATTCCACTGACCCTGTATAAGTCAACCAGATTGGAAACAACTTAGGTGCTGGCCTCTACTCTTCATTCCCTCACACTCCCCAATCTATTGCCAAGTCTTGTTAATTATACCTTCCCAGCATCTCTCATTCATTTCTTTCTCTCTTCAGACACTGACCCTGCTTAAGGGATGGTGATGGGGTTTGAGTATTATTGGAATAGTCTGCTCATTGTGACCCTCAACTTCCTCCAAATTCTAGTCCTTCCTCAGATGCCAAAGTGATCTTCCCTAAGTGCAGTGTTACCTCAATATTTGATAAATTCCATTGACTTCCTACCACCCCCAGGCTTCTGATGTCCTTCATAACCTACCTCCTTCCTACCTTTCCCATCTTCTTCCTCCTCTCCACATAGTCTTTGATACAGTGACCATAGCATGCTTGCTCTTCCTTACAGGAGACACTCCAGTCCCAGACAGCTTGCATTTTCTGTCCCCTATGACTGGAATGCTCTCCCCACCCCAGACCTCCATCTCCTGGCTTCCTTGGATTCCTTCATTCTCAGCTAAAAATTTATCTTCTTTGTGAATCCTTTATCCTCCTTGAAGACAAGGACTGTCTTTTGCCTTCTTTCATCACCTCAGCATGTAGTTCGGCATCTGGCATGTAGTAGGTGCTTATTAAGTGTTTTATTGATTGATTGATCCCAGTTTCCCCTAATAAGTGCTTGTTGACTGACAGACTAAAATCAAAGACCTAACTAAAAAATAAATTTAAAAAAGAATAGGCCAATCCTATAAGTTTAGACACAGAAAAAGATCCTAGAGTCACAGAATTTACAACTTGGAAGGGGCACTAGAGGCTTAGACAATCTGGGAAAAAAAACTCCTTTGCTTCCCATCCTCACTGCCCACTCCCTCATGTCTACAATTTCAAGCCTACTGTGCCCCAACCCATGTCCCACTCCAGATCTGGCCACCCATTAGACTGTGCCTCTCCAATGCCTAATCAACAATTAAAATTTTCCTTTCACCCTGAAACTCTTTGCTTTGCACTCCCTCCATATTCTGTCTTTGGCAAAGGCCAATTCTTCTTCCTCTTTTCCTTTGACACCCACAAATGTGACAATTAAATGACTCTCTACTCTCGAATCTACACGGTAGATGGGGGACCCAGCAGGCAGGTGGGCTGGAGTGTGAGGAAGAGGGAGGGGTGAGAAGAAAGCCTTCTAAATCCATTAAGTTGATAACACTTGCATACGTAGACTTGAAAGAGAGGTGCAAGAGTGATGGATGTAGTTGTCATATTTACGGTTTGTAGCCAAGTGATTAATGGGCTTCCCAGTTTATAACGCGATGCTTGTTTAACTCTGCTTCCCATGCCTGGACTGATTTATAGAGCCCAGCATTGCTGTTGCATTTCAATAGTATGACAGTGATAACGTTTTATCACTTTGGATGATCAATTAGTCTCCATCCTCCAATACTTCAATGGATCTGGGTTATTGTCATCAAGAGTGATCACTCCACTGGGGCAGATTGCAAGCCACCCCTGCTTTCTGATCTTGCACAATTCTCATCTGCTGTCTTCTCTGCAAACCTCCAGGAAGGACCCACCAGCATTCAAGGTCTTACTCTGATTCTTTTAATATTTCATGGTTATCTGGGCCACTTTCTGGCTATTCTGTTATCTCACTCTCTCAAAATATTCCCAGCTCTTCTCCTTCTCTGATCATACAAATCAGGGAGTCATATCCAATCCAATCCAATAAACACTTATTGAGTGCCTACTATGTGTTGGGCATTATGCTAAACATTGAGGATACAAATAATACAAAGAAAGACAGCCCCTTCCCTCAAGATGCTACACTCTAAATGGGGAGATAACACCAAAAGGAGGTACGAAATCAAGGGAGAAGAGAAGGATGGAACACCAGAGGGTACCAAGCACAAAGGCATCTCATTCCAAGAAGTTGAAACCAGGTAGAGCAGCAGATGCAAAGTGGAATGGACTGAGTCCAACTTATGCCCTCTATAAAGGAAGGTATTAGGAGGAATTTGGACATCTGCCCTCTGGCCCTCCAATTAGAGAAGAGAGGAGGCTGAGAGAGGCAGTGTCCATCAAAGCTTGAGTTAGCAGCATGGTGGTGAGTTTAGAAGTGATGCACTTACACTGAGAGGGTAGTTGAACCAAAGCAGAGCAGCAAATGCAAAGTGGAGCATTATCATAGATTTGAAAGCCTGAAAGATCATTGATTTCATGCCTTCATTTTAAAAATGAGTAAACTGAGGCCCCGAGAGGTAAAGTACCCTAAGTCACCCAAGCAGGAAGAGGCAGAGTCAGGATTTAAAATCACAGTTATAGGATCATAGATTTAGAATTGGAAGAAACCTTAGAGGCCATCACATCTAGTTCCCTTCCTTTACAGATAATGAACCCAGAGAAGTTAAGAGATTTGCCAAAAACAAGTGGACAGTATGTGGCAGAGGCACGACTTGAACCCTGGTCTTCTGACTCTAAATCTAGCACTCTTTCTACTCATACTGCCATACAATGTTTGATGTATTTTAATTGAAGAAATTGATCTCATTTCATAATTGGTTCCATTTCATTTTTAGGTCAAGGTCTTCCAGTAGAAAAATACCAGTAGTGAGTATGTTTAGGGCTTCAGAATATTGTTTCTCACACAAGAATTTTTGAACTGCTTGGCCTCAAAAATTCAAAGTAAGAGAAATGAGTGGAAGATGCACAGAGGCAGATTTTTGGATGAATGGGAGGGAAAATATCCTCCTAATTAAAAGCTGTCCAAAAGTAGCATTGGCTACCTTAGAGGTACTGGGATCCCCTAGCGCGAGGTCCCCTAGGTCTTCAAGGAGAGGGCTGATGACCACTCTCCAAAGATGCTACAGGTGACATTCTTGTTCAGGTGAACGTTGGATCTATCTGTCAGCTTCAGGGATTCCAGTTCTGAAATGCTCTAACCATTGTTAGCTCACATGTGAAGCGCCATGATCAGTCTGGGCACCATATATTAGGCAAAACGTAGACAGCTCCAGAAGAAGGCAGACACAAATGTAAGAAATCTGAAGCTTATGCATAATAAAGATTGAGAATATATTTCATGAATCAGCAAAGATAGCCTAGAGAAGAGAAAACCGGGGATGCATAACATAATGGCTATTTTCAAGTGTTAAAAGAGTTGTTATATGGAAGAAGGACCAAGTTCATTCTGGTTGTGCTCAAATGGAAGAACTAGGAGCAAGGGGTGGAATTTGCAGAGAAAGATTTTGATGACAAAAGGACAGATTTGCTATAATAAGAGCTGTTAAAGATATAATGGGCTTCTTTGGGAGGTAGCAGGTAGAACTCAGTAGAATTCTTCAGCCACAGCTTCGTCCACCCTATCCCACCATTAACAATTAATCATTAGTTGGTGGTGGTGGTGACGTAGATAGTGGGCTCCTTCTTTACAAAAGTTGCTTCCCCTGACAATGGCAGCCAGGATTGAAATGGAAGCAAGGCTATTGGTCTGAGGGGCATGACTCTTCTTGGAGTGCTTGGGCTCAAGGTTCTTGACTTTTGACAAAGGTGATTTGGCCTGTCACAGGCTACCTCCTGTGTCTCCTTTAGAATGCCTCACTGCTTCATCTAGTTTGGCTTGCCTATCTCCACTGATGGTAATTGGTAGGTAAATGGTTTTGGTTATCGTTAGAAGGTCAGACCTTTGTCCACAGTTCTTTCCTGGACTATAATTGATTGGGCTGGGCTAAAAACATGACCAGTGATGTATAGGTTCTTCCATTGGCTATTCTTCTTCTTTTCACATGACTAATCCATTTCCTTTCTCTAGCATACATTTCCTTGATGACATCCTTTACACATTTTCTCCTTTGCAATTTCTTCTTTGTAACGGACCAAACACCCACCCTCTCGTTGTCCTTCAGGTTGATCCTCAACCTGAATTCTTTTGATCCTGTAGAGTTCCTTGATTCATAGTCATATAACCACAATGGAAGCCAATTGGGATTAGAAGAATGGCCCTAACCAACCACACAGAAAAAGAAAGTCAGTTAAGAATGCTTTTTGTCTAAGCTATGACATGCAAGTGCCCCATAGAGCTTGCCTAACAGCATCAACATTTCTGAGACTACACATGGGTAATGGGTTGTACTCAGAATTTCACAGAAGAAAGAGAATGTGCTGGGTTGCTTCTGTGCAATTTCTTTTAATTACCCCAAACTTCTCTGTGAAGGAAAGGCTAATGTTTTTAATCCTGAACATAGTAGGTAATCCCTAAATAACTGCTGAGTTAAATTGAAGTGAATTCACTTAACAACAAGAAGCATTTATTAGGCACTTATTATGTGTCAAAAACTGTGCTAAGTACTGGGAATACAAAAAGAAACCAAACTATAGTCCCTGTCCTCAAGGAACTTACATTCTAATGGTTGAGGCAATAGATAAAGAAATAGGTCAATACAAGATACATAAAGCAACCTGAGATAGATTAGACTGATTCTGCTTGTTCCTAGAGAGCAGCAGAACCAGGACAAATGGGTAGAAGTTACAGGAAGGCCATCTTTGGTTTAATATAAGAAAACCTTCTCAACAAAGTTGAGAGCAAGTTGTCTTTGTCCCCAGAGAATCAATGCAAGATTCCCAGGGCCAATCAGAGAGTAATTAGTCATAAGCTACTACTAAGACAGTAGGAAAACTAGCTGCCATATTCTTTGTGGATAAGACAGGAAAGGGGATCTGTCCAAGTATATTCATTTGCCAAAGTATATAAGGGGTTTGGAAATGTCAGAATGAGAGGCAACGTGACATAGTGAACAAATCTTGAAATTAGAAAACATAAGTTCTAATATGGCCTTGGAGAGTTATAAACTTTGTGACCCTGGGCAAGTCATTTAATTTATCTGAACTACAGATTCCTCCTTTATGAAATGAAGATAATAATAACACCTCCCTCACAAATCCCTCACAAAGGATTATTGTAAGGGTCAAATATGATCAAATTTTAAATCATAAATAAATATCAGTTATAATCAAAATGTTAGGTTATAATATAGTGTACATTAATTTCTCTTATACGACCAAGGGGACAGAAATGGAGAACTATCAATCACTCAATTAGTCAACAAGCTTTTATTAAGCACTTATTGTATACTAGGCACTGGGGATTAAAAGACAAAAATTAAAAGAGTCCCCACTCTCATTTCTAATGGAACATATACAATATAGAGAGAAAATATACAAAATGTATCCAATGTGGTTTTAAGCAGTAATGGGGTACTAAGATAGAGGAACCAGGAAAGGCTTTATGTTTAAGTCATGTTAAAAGGGACCACAAATGCCAACGGGTGAAGGAGGGAAATCTGAGCATGGGGGCCAGCCAGGGCAAAGGAAGAAACAGAGACGAAGCAAAAGAACAAGTGGGCCAGGGTGGCCAGACCAAAGAGGACGTCAAAGGCAGTAGCACATTAGATATGATGGAAAGACTGGGCAGAGCCAGGTTGTAAAGAGCTTTGAATGCCAAACTCAAGAGTTCATATAGTATTCCAATAGGGAGCTCCAGGAGTTTGTTGAGTAGGGAGGTGACATGGTCACCTTCGCTTTATGGAAATCACTTTGGGAGTTGCCTAGAGTGGAAAGAAGATTGAAGCAGGGAGGCAAATTAACAGACTATTGTACTAGTAGAGAGATGATAAAAGGGCGAACTACGTCTAAGTGTAGCTAGATAAGTGGAGGTAATGGGACAGGCTCTGTCCATGTTGTGGAGATAGAAAGGAAAAGGTTTGGAAACTAGTTGATATTTGGGGCAAGAGTTAAGAGTGAAGGATGACACCATCGTTGTAAATCTGGGATGGGATGATGGTGATAGATATAAATCTGGGGCTGGGATGATGGTGATCCCATCAGCAGAAATAAACAAGTTTGGAAGAGGAGATTTGAGGGATAATCTAAGTTATGTTGTGGACAAAGGAAGTTTAGATAGCTAGGACATATGCAGCTTGAAATGCTCAATAGGCAATTTGTGACACAGAACTAGAGTTGGGGTGAGAAGGAGGCTAGGGCTGGACCTTGGAGTCCTCTGCCTAGGGATGGTGGTTAAACACATAAAAGCTAATGAAGTCACCAACTAGAAAAGCAGAGGGAAAAAAGAGGGCAGAGTCTTGGAGTCAACCCATTTTTGGTGGGTACCCAAGAAAGGAGACTGAAACAGAGTAGTCAGTGTAGGGGAGGAGAGGACCCAGGAGAGAGCAGGGGCAATGAAGGCCCTTAGTGCAGATGACTTTTCCAGGAGTTTGAAAGAGAAAGGGAGGAGAGAGAAAACGAAAGCCAGCACAAATGTTCCACTCTAATGAGGGTGTGTTTTTGCTTTTTGTTGGTTTGATTTTAGAATGAGGAGACTTGCTTGTAAGCAGTAGGGGAGGAGCCAGTAGATGGGGAGAGATGGAAGATTAGTGAGTAGAGATGACAAAGGGGTCAATCTGCTAGAAGAGATTTAAGGGGGTGGGATGGAGGGTGCGTGTCAGCTTGGGGTGAAGAATACTGCATACATCATCAGTAACTGAATGTGCTGGCTAATTTAATGAAACTGCCTTCTCTTTTCTTTCACTTTTAATCTTTGTTACAAGGAATCATCAGTCACCAATTAGAGGAGGAGTTATTTTTAAAATGAACATTAGGTAAAAATAAAAGATATTAATAAAAATAAGATTTTTTAAAATTTAAACAAGGCTAGGAGAATGGGATGTTCTGTTTAATTTCATACTGGGTAGTAGAGAGCTGCCAGTAGTCAACTGAAGGGATCCAGTGGCCCAGGATATAGGAGATATGCAGGAGGAAATGGATCTTGACTCTGTCCAGCCCTCAGTTGATACAACTTTCATTTCTGAAGCTTCAGCCCCAAGAATAATTTCCCAGGGTAGTTTGCTCTGGTTTTCTCATTCAGAGGCCAAGCTCAAGTTAAACAGATTAGACCAGCTAAAAAACTGAGGACAATAGTTAACCAGCTAAGACTTTCCGAAGCTTCAGTGGCTTTCATAAATATCAGCCTGAGCCCAACACCTCAAAACCTCCCAAAGCCTCTCACTCTTAGTCTCTCTTGCGTTTTCCTTCTTCCTTCTGCATTTTCCTTTCCTTTTCCTCTGTGTGTTTCTCTCCTCTGTCATTCTCTTTCCCTCTCAATCAGGAAAAAAGCAGGATAGTCCTGTAAAAAGTGTCAGAAACTCTAAAACCCAGAAAAGGTTGAGGCTTACAATGAATGCTGAGAATAACAAACAAAAAAAAAGCCCTCATGTGGAAGAGGGATCAGAAGAGGGATCAGACTTTGTTCTCCAAGGTCCCTCCTAAGCCTGAGATTTAGCTCTGGTGAAGCCAAGAGAAAGATCCAGGAAGGGACAAGGCTGCTGCTCAGGGTGAAGGAGATGAGGAGGAGGAGGAAAAGGAGGAGGAGGATAAACAAAAGAGAAAGGAGGAAATATTCAAATCATTTTTGCTTGTTTTCCCCACCAAGGGGGATGACCTTCAGACAGGAAAGAACTGAACAAAAAATGGCTGGCAGGGACTTAAAAACAATGCAATAATAAAGAAGATGGTCAGAGTGCGGACTGGACTGACCTTGTGCATAATAGGTACTTAATAAGTGCTTATGGAGTTGCATATCAAAGGCCCACCATTATCATCTATTTGTGACTTGTGTTTCTATGCAATGCCTAAGTGGGAAAAATAATAGGAAGTGAGACACAGAGGGGAGACTTTCACCTACGAATCGAAGATCATTTTCCTGATCATCCAACCCTCTTCCAGACTTCCCTGTTTCTGTCAAGAGCACCACCATCTGTCAGTCTCCTGGGTTCACAGCCTTGGAATCCTCAACTCTGCACTCTTCCTCCATCTCACATATCCAGGCATTTGCCAGATTTTACTGGTTTTCTAACTACATTTCTCATGTATGTCCTCTGTTACCATGCCCATGCCCATCATGGGCTTTTAATGTGTGTGTGTGTGTGTGTGTGTGTGTGTGTGTGTGTGTGTGATGTAGCCTTTTAGCAGACTCATTAGCCTATGGACCCCTTCTTGAAATAATATTTTTAAATGCATCAAATAAAATACATAAGATTACAGAGGAAATCAACTCTATGGGAACAGAGTTATCAATTTCTTTTTGAGTTCTCAGACCCAAAGCTTAAGAAATCCTGGAAAATAGTACCCCAAAGGATAGGGAGAGTTGTAGTTGAACCCAGGTCAAAACCTTCAATCTAGAAAGCTGTGAAGTAGAACATCAGGCTTCTGCAGATGAGAAAGGAATTCGGGGAGCAGTGAGACCTTCCTGGCCTCTTTAAAACTGCAGCATACCTATATACACTTACAAAAATTATATCTGATGATAATAATTATTATACAATCCCTTCTCTCAGTCTTGCTGAGCTTGGGGGAATGGGACCCAGAGAGCACATGACATCCAACCTTCTGTCTCCTTGAGACTGATCCAAGGCACCATTCAGAGGGTATAGCCTGAAAGGAAATATGAAGTCCAGAGGGAGCAAAGGCAGGTGGGATCTGAAAGAGTTTGTATCTTTTCATAGTAATCAATTCCTCAAGGACAGGCCAAATGAACTAAAAGTAAACAAGCCTGAGACAGTGAAATCAATAAAATCCATTTGACCTTGGCCAAGTCCTTCTCTCTCTCTCTCTCTCTCTCTCTGTATGTCTGTCTGTCTCTGTCTGTCTGTCTCCTCCTCTCTAAAATGAAAAGATTGGACTAATGGACTTCTAAGCCTCTTTCCAATAGCAAATATTGTGATATGATTGTAGAAAGTGGGATACTACCATGTCTAAAGCACACTGGCACAAAATAGATTTTACTAAACGGCATCTGAAATCATCAATTCCATTTTCCCTTTTGTTAATTTAGTTGTAAGTAGATATGCATAGATTTAAATAGATTCCCTGGATAGAAACACAGAGGTTAAGTCAAACTTCATTTTTGTGTTACACATACGGAAAGAGAGAGACACCCAAGAAAGGGAGTGACAGGGCCATAGTTAATTGGGTCCCAAGAGGCAAAGCTAGGATTCCAACCCAAGTCCTCTGCAGACCCAGGGAGTAGCTTTTTCCACTGCACCCTACAGCCTCATTCCCAAACTGAACAGTAGGCTTCCTTTGTAATCTGAAAGGGAATTGAGAAAACCCTAGAAATGAAAACATATTGAGGGTCAAGACTGGGTGGGGCAGGACATTACAATATAAACTATCAGATCTAGGAGGAGCCTTAGAACAGACATTGTCAGATAATGTCAATTCAGCCAAATATATTTCCAAATTATCCTACACAAAAGTCATTAATATTATTACCTTTGTAATTGTATAGTATAGTAACCACATCTAAAACTAGGTATGCAATTACATTCAATTAAAGAAATAATAATAATAACACCAATAGTCAACATTTGTTTTTATATATGCTTACCATATGCCAGTCACTGTGCTAAGCACTCCACAATCATTATACCATTTTAGGTGCCATTATTATTCTCCTCTTTATAGGTCAGGAAACTAAGGCAAACAGAAATAAGATAACATGCTTTAAGATCACACAGCTAATAAAATTTCTGAGACCAAAATGCAGGATTCCAACCCAAGTTCTCTGCAGAGGACCAAACTCAGGTTTCCTTGTTCCGTGTATTTTTCCAGCAATTTTTTTTGTTCAGCTCCTTTGCTTGAGAATCTGATCTGAGATGAGAGGAATTAACTGGATGGGGGTGGGGGTGAGAGAGAGAGAGAGAGAGAGAGAGAGAGAGAGAGAGAGAGAGAGAGAGAGAGAGAGAGAGAGAGAGAGAGACTCTGAACTGGGGGCATCATAGGGGATTTCTGAGCTGGGATGGAACTCAGAGGATGGAACTCAGACTCTGATGGGATAGGCATCAGTTGAGCTAGAATGGGAAGAGGCATCCAGGAGTCCCTGATCTGCAATAGGGGTCAGAAGGGGAATTTCTGAGTTGAGAAGGGGAAAGGGAAGGTCCTAGGCCCTGATTTAAACAAGCTTTTCTCTTTTCATGGTCAAAGAAGGGTAAACAAGAGATAAAATGCAAGCCAAATACTTCTTTTTCTTCACTCTGGATTTCCTTCCAAATTACCTGCCTTCATTCATTTTACTATCAATCTTGGGGGGGGGGGGAATTATCTAAGTGCTATTTATCCCTAAAATTTTTACATAATTTAATTTTTATTTTTCCTTAAAACAAATTCTACAGAGTGGTACCCCAAAACTCACTAAAATATTTCAAAAGAGAGTGAGTCCCTGGAATTACTCAAAGTTGCAATTCTCCCCTGCAGTCTTAAAATGATTACCTCTCAAACCTCATAAATCTTATTAAGATGTTTTTAGCAGTTTTTTTTACCCTAATCTCCTGCTGAAAGCCTAAACTGGAAGTTTGTCCTGTTCACTAGGACAACTCTTTCAGGTATGAATCTTCATTAATCTTTTCCAGCACTCTAAACTCTTTGGCATTTCTGGCTGTCTGAGTTTTCCCTCTTAGAAATCTTTCAAGATAACACAATCTACAAACCACACTAAACACAACACAAGATGAAGATTTTTTCTGGAAAAAAGACAGACAAAACAGTGAGACAAACAGGCTAAAGAGGAGTAGGAAGGACAGAATAGAAACAAGGGACCCCTTTAGGGGGAGTTGGTCAGAAACTGTCACTTAAAGCTGTCCTACAAAACAAATAGTGCATCTGATCACAATAAGATTTTTTTCAATGGTTAATTTTTTCAATTTGCAATAATGAAAAGAGCCAAACTGGGGAGGGAGAACAAACTACTCCTTGAATCTCTTCGGATTTCTGCCAGATGTCACATAACTCAATAATGTGCTGTTTAGTCAGTCCTATAACTATCAGGAGCATCCCCTAGTCCTATGCTATCAAAAAATCTATCCAAGGAAGAACCCACAGGTATCTTGCTACTATTAAAACCCATCTTCCTTCACCCCATCTCTGGGGAAAAGTTTTCTAAAAAACTAAAAGTTGATCCTAATACTAAACTACCTCACTCTCTAGGGTAAACAATCTAAAAGTAAAAGCTAAACTTTACCTTAGCTTGGAAGAAATAGGAATCAAGAGCAAGGGTCCTAACTCTACAGACAATCTTGTGTGAAAAAGCCCCTTGGAAAAAAAATTAACCAAAGATTTCTAGGGAGTTTTTCTGGAAGACTATCAGTCAGAGGTCGAAGTCCTGAGCCAACCAGGTTCAATTTGCCAAAAAAAACTGTGGCAGGAGAAAGATGAAATGACTGAGGAGATGAAGGTCTGAACTTCCAAGCATTTTAATTTGTTAAACAATGCGTGCCAATTGCCCAATAAATCAGAAAGAGTAGCCTTCCACAGTTTGGAACTGGACCCTGAATATAGGGAGACAGATTTTAATATATTAAATCCATTTAATCAAATAAGGCCTATTAATTAAAAGGAAACTACAGACAAGGTTACAACATTGGATAATCTGATTTCTAATTGGAGGAAAGATGAGGGACTTTCCAAGTCAGTAGGGGGAGAGTGAATGGGTGCAATGCCCCAAAATTAGAAAAAGAGGTGGCCCACTCCCCACAAGTGTCTATCAACAGTCAAAGAAATATGGAAAGTATAATTGATTGGTCAGTACAGGGACAGTTTTCAGATAAGACATATGGAGCTGCTTGACATGTACAGTTGTGAGAAAACTCTTTGCATCAATCTTTGGATCTAACTGGGTTTTTGGTCAGCATAGCCTAGGTCCTTAGTTAAGTGTCTCTGAAGAGCAGGTAGAGGAGATCCAGTTTCCAAGACACACAGGGCAAGGTTCAAACAATATAATAAGGATCTTGTCCAAACTCACACAATTAAATACAGTTTTCTCACAAGACAGAAGTTGGACTAGACCCATAATTAAATAGAAAGGTAACTGGATTAACTCCAGAACTGAGTCACAAGATAGGGTCCATGTGGTTCCCTCAGTTCCCACAATTAGGCACTTGCTATCCTAATCTCCTCAATTCCCTCAGAATCTACTTGGTAACAGGATAGAGAGGACACAGAGCTGTCCTCAGAGTCAGAAAGACCTGGATTCAAATCCTGCCTCTGACACTTACTAGCGGGGTCACCATGGGTAAGTCATTGAACCTATCCTATTTCCCCATTACCTGGAATCACAGAATCTCAGAAACCATTTCGTCTACCTCAAGCCCGACTGAGAGTTGCCTCTGTAGCAAGCCTAAAAAAGATCATCTAGAACTCACTGAGAGTCTACCAGTGAATAGGGTAGCTATCACCTCCTGAAGCAGCTTAATCCACTTTGGAGATCTCTCATTGTTTGGTGTTTTTCTGACATCAAGTCAAAACTTGCTTCTAAGAAATGTTCACTCATGGTTCCCAGGTCTGTCTTATGAGGCCAAGCACAAAAAGTCTTCCATATAATCGCCCTTAAAATACTTGAAAGCCAAGTCTTCTCTTCTCCAAACTAAGTATCTTCATTTCCTTCAATGGATCCTGATAAGGAATTATCTTAATACCGGGTGGGGGGGGGGGGTAGAAATGGATTCTGGAGTGTCTGGTGACCTGCTCTGACTACTCCTTAGTTATCAATGTCCTTTCTAAAATGGGGCACCAAGAACTGAACACAATGCTCCAAATATTGTCTAACCAGAATAGGGGACATTAGAAATCTCAGCATGTGAGATGAAACCTAGATCTGACTTCTCCTAGTTACATGATCACAGTTAAGTCTGAATTTGGATTTTGAAAAACTAAGTTCATGTATGATCAAAGATCTAGAACTGGAAGGAAGCTTGGAAATCATGTGATCTATCCCATTTACTTATAAGATGAGGAAACAGAGGCCCAAGGAGGATACATGAACTTCCTGAGGTCATACAGGTAAGCAGCAAAGGCAGGATTTGAATTCAGGTCCTCTGACTACAAGTCAGTGCTCTTCCTTTTGTCTCACACTCCAATTTTGCTACTTAATACCTGTGTGACCTTGACCATATCCTTTCCCCCCTTCATCCCAGTTTACTACTACCATCTAACCTTCAGCAACTCCCCCAAGTAATTACTTAATCCTGGTATGCAAGACCTTTCAGGAAAAATACTGAATTTAATCTATGAGGACCTGGTTTTAAATCCCAGTTTGGAACTTCATCTTCTCCCTCCATAAAAAATGAGAATCATTGGACTCCAGGACATGATCTGAAAGGTCCCTTCCAGTTCTGACATGCTATCAAGATTTCCAATCCAGATAAGCTGACACTGCAAGGCTCTTCTGCTTGGTTAAGTTCACAGACACTAGCACTGAACTCAGTCTTGACTATTTGCTTTGCAAAAATGCAATGCCCTGGGATCTGAAGAGGAACCCGTGTCTCAGTGACAACCTACTTTGCAACACAAGGCTATCAATCGCTTTCCTCCTGCAGCTTATAAAAGAAGAACCAGCTTCTAGTCAAGCTGGCCTTTGCTAGGGGCATCCAGGCAGCATCTGGATTATAAAACCCTGGTGGGGAGCCTCTGTTTTCCCAGGACCATCTTCAAAATGAGGCACTGCTTGGACAGCATTCTTCTCTTGTGCTCACTAAATAAAAGCTGTCCTTGCACCGTGTATGTACAAAGGCAATATCAGTAGCAGGCATTGCTTTATGACTATGTCAAGTGCTTGGTAATTTTACATCAGAATTGCTAGGGATATGACATATGAAACAGAATTCTGCTCTCCTCTTTCCCTGATGGCATGTGAGGGTAAGCTTGGAAGTTTCAACAAGGTCAACCCAGAGAAGGAAATGTGATGTCCTGTGATCTCTAAGGGAGGGAAAAAGACACTCCTCAGGGAGCAAAGCAGGCAGCCAAACCCTCCCAGGCTGATAAGGCCACTTCCAGGCCACCAAAGCCTGACCCACAACCAATCACAAACAAGCAAGCCCTTCCTAGCTCCAAATGGCAAGCATGAGGTGTTGACATATTTCCTTAATAAGAGGCATTATCATCTTTACAGCCTCCCTGGAGATTTTTGGCATGTCTCATTTCACTTGAATAAATTATTAATTTAGTCTAATTAGGATCATCCAGCAGCCTGGAGACAGGTTGGTCTAATTCAGGATTCCTGTGTGGGTCTGCATGTGTCTGCATGGTCTCCATGGAGATAGAGGTGAAGGTAGGGAAAGCCTCATGGGGGGGGAGGGGTTAGAAGAGGGTGGGAAGGAAGAGAAACAGAACTGGGTTGGGGAGGGCATGGTGGTCTTAAAACACTTGCTGTTTCCTACCCAATTTCCTTTGGTTTTTGTCCCTTTGAGGTTTGCTTTACAGTTTCTGATCGGTGGGACACTTGGTCATGGGCAGGTTTGCTTGTTTTCAGTAATGCCTGTCATTCAGAGCCTACAATCTGGCCCCACCCTATCATTCCAGGCTTATCTCCCACTATACCAATACAGAAAACCTTCAGTTTGTCCAAGTTTATTTACTCACCGTCCCCCAGATATGCAAAATGTTGTTTCCATAACAAGCACAGTCAATTAGTCAGATATTCCTTTAGTTCTATTGTGGTACAGGGACAGTATTTATAGAAAGCTGTTTCTGAATGTTGTCGAGGGAGAGCTACATTCAGAAGATACTTCCTTAAAACAGGGTTTCCACCTCAGTGACTTTGTTCATGATGATTCACTGGCCTAGGATATCCTGCCCTCCTCCTCTCATTACAGATTCTATTCCCAGTAAGAATAATAATCCACATTCTATCGTGTAAGGTCATTATAAGAGGTATTATTACTGTCCCCATTTTCCAGGTGAGAAAACTGAATCTCAGAGAGATGAAGTGACTTGCCCAGTCAGATCCAGGATTCATAGGATCAATGAGTCATAAGATCATGGATTTAAAACTGCAAGAGAACGTAGGCAGCCAAGTCCAATATCTTAATTTTATAGCAAAGGAAACTAAGACTCCGGGTGGTTAAGTGATTCACCCATGTTCTCATAGATAGTAGCTATCAAATCCAGGATTCACATTTATGTCCCTCCTGCACCATCACTCCACTGTAACACATTGTCTCTGATGAAAAAAAAGTGGAAATGATGAGGTGTAGGCTCTGGGATGCCCCCCCCTTTTTGAGCTCTCCTTGAATCTTTGAGGTACATACTCTGGGAAACCTCTTGAAGTCTGATTGAATCTTCAGGAGGCATTTGCAGAGGCCATAAGTATTTCATTGTGGCTGGGCCCAAACCTGTTACTAGCCTGGCCCTCCATCGTCCATCTGCTTCCCATCCTTGAGCCTATCCACTCTTGCATTGACCTCATTAACTCCACCTGAAGTTCCTCCCCAAACTCATTACTGGAGTCTGACACCCTTGACTCCTCCTGAAGACCGTCCCCAGGCTCCTCCTCTGAACCACCCCTAGATTCCTCTGTATATAAGACCCCATCTTCCCTCCATCTGTGTAAGAGCGCCATGAGATAGCTTAGCACAGACTTACTCTGTGAGAGCCCCGTGAAATGGCCTAGCACCCCACGTGGCGAATTTGAACTTACAATAAACTTTACTTTTTCTTTGGCTGAGAAGACTTGAGTGGAATTCTTTCAGCAGGACCCAGCATGTTGATATTTTGGGGTCTCAGGCAGCCCTAACCCTCTTTGGGTACCTCTTCAGAACCATTATATCTATGTTCAGATATTTGAAAAGTATACAAAGTGTTTCATAGTGGTTAGAAAGCTGATCTCAGTTGGGAAGTTCTGGGTGCAAGTGTTGCCTACTGGCTGTGTGACCCCCTAGACAAATCACTTAACCAATCAGTGACTTACACAACTCTTTAATACTAAGCTCCTGAGCAGCTGCTGATCTGCATTGACAAGGGAAATTTCTTTACCAGGAGCTCCTTACGTTGGAAATTACAAGTTTGGTACAATATGTGTATATACACACACACACACACACACACATATATATATATATATATATATATACATACACACACACACACACACATATATATATACACACACACACACACACACACACACATATATATATATATGTATATGAAAAGGATTTAGGATTATAGACCTTAAACTAGGAAGAACCACAAATATCATTCATTTCATATTAGGGGAACTTAGTAGCAATGTGAAGCGACTTTTTACTTGGTTCCAAGAACTAAGACCAATGGGGGGAAATTCTATGAAGGTAGAATAGGTCTAATATGAGAAGAAACTTCCTAATAGCTAGAGGTGTCCAAAAATGGAACCAGTTTCCTCTCTAAGAAGTGAGCTACACATCTCTGAAAAATCACAAAGACTAATAACCAAGTTAGTTATAGAGGAGATACATACATTATATGGAAGACTAGGCTGGGTAATTTCTAAATCCCCTCCATCTATAAATTTCTATGTCTCTATGTTTTTTCAAGCTATATCTCAAGTCCCCCACAGAGCCTTCTCTGGTCATCCCAGTCTACAGGGGCTTCTCCTCCCCTCTGAAATCCTTTTTCACTTATTATTTGAGCCCATTTCTTAGCATATATGGTGACCTTACAATATTAGTGTCATTCCACTTTTATCTGTGTCTTCATTTATTTATTCAGGATACTGGCACCCTCCCATGAGAAATGATTTTGTATTTTCTTGTTATATTTTCAAATCTACTTATATATGTAGGTTCTGACTCCTCACACACATGAGAATGTAAGCTCCTTAAGGACAGGGAGTTTCATGACCTTTGGAAAGTTGTAGAGAACAAGAGAACTATCACAGGATTGCAGATGGATAGATGTTGCCTTGCTTTTCTTTTTCAAGAAAGTGAGAGGCACAGAGAAGCATGACATGTGCAAACCACAAGACAATGAACTTGACTTAGATTCTTGGCCAAAAAAAAATTCTTGAACATATTATTGAAGGAAAGTTTAGGAAACAAGTACAAATGGAATCATTAATTCCCAAAATTCAACATCACCTCATCCAGGTCAAGCCATGCCGACCTAGATTCATTTTCTGTTTTGAAAGAGTTAGCAGCAGGGCAGCTAGGTGGTGCAGTGAATAGAGCACTGGCCCTGGAGTCAGGAGTACCTGAGTTCAAATCCGGCCTCAGACACTTAACACAAAAAACTAGCTGTGTGACCTTGGGCAAGTCACTTAACCCCAAGTGCCCTCCAAACCCCCCCCAAAAAAGAAAGAGTTAGTGGACTGGTAGATCAGGAAAATGCTATTGGTAGAGTTTACTTAGAATTTAGCAAAGCTCTTGACAAAAATCTCAGGCTATTTTTGTGGAAAAGATGGAGACATATGGGCTAGGCAATAGTTCAATTAGTTAAATTTGGAACTGGTTGACCCAAAGAGCAGTCACTAATAGCTCAGTGTCACCTCAGAGGAGAATCTCAAGTGGAATGCCCCAGGGATCCATACTTGACTCTGTGTGGTTTTATCTTTTCATCAGTTACTTGCTAAAAATTTAGCTGGCATGATTATGAAGTTCAAAAATGAAACAAAGCTATGTCAAATTATAGTCAGAATCTGAAAAGATTTCAATAGGCTTGAATGTTAGAATAAATCTATTAAGATGAAATCTAAGGAGGAGAAATGTAAAGTAGCACTTGAGATCATAAAAATCAATCTCACAAGAATAACATGGGGAGGTAAGGCTAAAAATAAATTTGTCTGGAAAATGAGGGAATACTTAATAGGTAATTAGAAGCTTAGGAGTAGATATATGACATAGCAACCACAAAACTAATGAGATCTTAAAAAGAAATCTTATTAGAAGAGGTACAATGCCAAAGACCCAGGAGGTGATAGACCATTCTCTGCCATAGTGAAACTGTATCTGGGTTGTTCAATGTTCAGTTCTGCACACCACCTTTTAGGGAGGACATTGATAGACTGAAAAGACCATATGAAAATTGGTTGAAAGCACTGGAAGTGTTGAGCCTGGAGAAGAGGACCTAGTTCAGAAAGAGAGGAGAAATGAAAGCTGCCTTCAAATATCTGGAAGACTTCACATGGAAGAGGTAGTCAATTTGCAGTGCTTGGCCCAATGTGGCAGAACTGGGGACAGTGCTGTTATTTCTCCTAGCTTGTCCTCAGTTTCTCTATTCCTAAAATCAAGGGGTTGAACTTTACCTCTTCTCCACCTACAATCCTAAATTGCAAGGAGGCAGGTCTTAGTTCAACATAAGGAGAGCTGTCCAAAATCCAAATTGGCTGCCTTGAGAGGTAATAGGCTCACCTTCATAAAAGATCTGTGAGCAAGGGCTGGATTTATGTTGTACAGGAGAAATCTTGTCAGGTGTTTAGAAAACTCTTCAGACTTAAAATGATCTCTGAGGTCCCCTCAAATGCTGAATATGCCATACTTTCATGTGGGCAACAAGGTGGCACCTATGGATGGAGTGCTGGGCCTGAAGTCAGGAAGATGACTTCCCATTCAGTCTCAGACACTACCTATGTGATTCTGAGCAAATCACTTAACCTTTGTTTGCCTTTGTTTCCTCACCTGTAAAATAGGGGTAACAATAGCACCTACCTCCCAGAGTTGACTTGAGGATCATAAGAAACAATAATGGTATAGTACTTAGCACAACGCCTGCTGCCTAGTAAACACTATGTAAATGTTAACTATTATTCAGTTCCAGTAATGGGAGTAAGCAGGAGCAGGAACATAAGGACAGGAGAGGACAAGGACAGGGAATGGAGAATGGTGTCATTTGTCTGTAATGTAGAATATGTGCAAGGCAATAACATTCTGCAAATCTGAATGCGCTCATTTGAGAAATACTGTAGAAGGCCTTGAATGTCAGGATTAGGACATTATTCTTTTTTAGTAGGCAATGGGGAGCCACTGAAGTTTTGATCATAGTATAGTGCTAGGAAGAAGATGAATCTGGAAAGCAATAAACCTGGAGGCAGGCAAACTAGTTAAGAGGCTTTTGTATGATATTCTAGAAAAGAAAATTAGAAGGTCTAAACTATTGTGTGAGCAGACAGGAGAGGCTGACTATGAGAGAGATTGCAGAACAGGGAGATAAGACACACAGAGAGATAACTAGAACATACACCAGTCCAAGATAATAGTATTAGAGGGGTGAAAAACAAAGTGAGAGTGAAGACAATGAATGAGCAAGAAAGTAAGGAAAGTAAGAGGGAAGGACAACATTCCAGGCATATAGGACAGTTTGGGCAAATGCACAAAGGTAGGAAAATAGAGGAGATACTGGTTAAGAGAGTTTTTCTTATCCATTTGACTGGAGCATACATTGAATGTTTAGAAAAGCTGAATATAGGATCAAACTGTACAAGTGGGCTGGTGTAGAATCTTAGTGGACTTTGTCAGAAAGTAAATAGAGAGACACTGCAGATCTTAGAGCAGAGAAGTGGACATGACTAGATTTGCTTGTAAGAAATAATATGTTTTTTGTTTTGAGAGATAACTTTACAGAAGGAGAAATGAAAGAATATGGGGAAAATTCAGGATATACAAAAATAAAAATCAACATTCTTAAAATGGAAACTTATTCTGGCAGACATTTATGAAGGATGAGAAACTGGAGACAGGAAGATCTGTTAGGAAGTTTTTAGGCCCAGGTAGGTGGGACCCTAAATGAGGCTCTATCTCCAGGAGTATGAGAGAAGAGGGAATAGAGGTGCTGTGGAGGTGGCATGCACAAGGCAGAGGGGAAAACATTGATTGGTTGTGGGTGGTAAGCAACAGAGAAGAGTCACAAATAATGCCACTGACATAAAATCCTGGGTACCATGGACAGCAGTCTGGATTGGAAGGAAGAGAAGGATAACGACCACAGTCTGGAACTTATCGGAGGAGTTAGAAGAAAGCAGAAGAAAAGGAAAGGAAAGGGAAACAGAAATCAACTAGTCAAAAAGCCTTTACTAAGCATTGTGCCAAATGCTGTACTAAGCATTGAAAATACAGATACGAGCAGAAAGCCCTCTGTGAGCTTATATTCTTATGAGAGAAGACAATACATAAAAAGAAACTGAAAAGGAGGGAGAAAAGAAGAGCAGAAAAGTCCAGAGGGTCAGGAGTAGTGGCCAAAGAGATTATTGCCCACAAGCTGTGCCCCTCCTACCTTTCCAGTGTCCTCACAATTTGTTCCCTTTCTCTAACTCTGTATCCAATCACACTGGTCTATTCAGTTTTGCCTGCATGTGCACACACACATATACACATACACACAAAGGTGCCAGCCTTTGTACTACCTGTCCCCTATGCCTTTAATGACATTCCTCTTCATGTACCTCTTGGAATCTCTGGTTTCCTTCAAGACTCAGCTAGATGGCTAGAAAACATGGCTGACCTGGGCACTTTGCTGAAAATGATGGCTCTGGAAGAAACCGACCAATCAGCGGAAGAGGCCATAGGAGTGGTATGAACTTCCAAAATAAGAAAGTCAGAGACAAATTCAATTTTGGATGAGGAGGCCACAGGAGCAGAGTGAACTTTCAGGGTGAGAAGTCTGTTGTGTCATGATGGAGCAGGTCCAGAGAGTCAGGATTAGATCCCAAAAAGGAAAGAAGACATGACTGGCCTGGGAACTTTCCTTAAAATGAAGGACAATGGAGTAGTTTGCACCTGATTTATTCAATCTAATTAAAATTGTGCTTTCAATAACTTATCAAATGGACACTGAACCACTACTCTATGCCCATCCCTGTGCTCTGTACTCTGGAGAGAGTGTAAGTAATTAATCTACTTAATTGCCTGATCCAATGGCCTTTTCTCAGTCCTCATCATCCTTGGCTTCTCCGTAGAATTTGACCTTGTTCATTGCCATCTCCTAGTTATTCTTGCCTCTCTGATTTCTCTTTGTAGCTTTCTGACCCCTCCTTCTCAGTCTCCTTTGCTGATTCATCATCTGTGTCACACCTATGATGCACCAACCATGGTTGCCCCCAACTCTGTCCTTGGTCTTCTTATCTTTTCTCTCTAGACTCTCTCACTTGGTGACTTCACCAGTTCCCATAGAGTCAATTGTGTTCTTTATGTGTATGGCTCTTTAATCTATACGGTACATCTAGCCATAATCTCTAAGCTCCAGCCCTGAATCATCAACTGCCTATTGGATACTTTAAACTAGATGTCTCAATGACATCTCAAATTCAACATACCCAAACAGAATTTTTATCTTTCCCCCAAAACTCACCCCTCCTCCAAATTTCCCTATTATAAGGTGCCTACAGCATTCTAATCACCCAGTTTTGCAACCACTGTGTGAATCAGGAGTCCTCACTCTTATGTAACTCACATGTCAAGTAAATGGCCATATCTTGTTTCTTTCTCCATGATATCTTGTGTGTATGTCCCCTTCTCTCCATTTACACAGCCACAACCTAATCCTGATCACTTCTGATATGGACAACTACCATCACCTCTGAATTGGTTTCTACCTCAAATCTCTCCTCACCTCAATTCATCCTGCACTTAGCTGGCTAAGTGACCTTCCCAAAGCTCAAGTGTGACCATGTCACCTCTGACCACAAATTTCAGTGACTCACTATGGATCAATATAAACTTCTTGATATGCATTTAAAGACCTCCACAAGCTGGGCCCCTTCTACCTTTCCAGTCTCTTCATAATTTACTCCCTTTCTCTAATTCTGTATTCCAGACACACCGGCCTATTCAGTTTTGTTTGCACATGCACCCACACACATACACATACACACAAAGTTCCATCTCCCATCTCCAAACCTTTCCACTACCTATCCCCTATGCTTTTTAATGCCATTCCTCTTCACCTATCTCTTGGAATCTCTGCTTTCCTTCAAAACCCAGCTTAAGCCCCATCTTCTTTCCAAAGCTTTTCCAGCAGCTACTAGGGAACCCCTTCCCAAAATGATCTTGTATTAATTTTGTATATATTCTGCAAATACTTATATATGTATACATTGTGTCCTCAACTAGACTAGAAGTTCATTGAGAGCAGAATCTGTTTCAGTTTTGTCTCTATATACCCAGTGCTTAACACAATGACTCAAGTACAGTAAGTGCCTAATAAGTGCTTGTTGATTGGAGATTGAGATTTATGTTAACTTGAAAAGTCGTTTTCTCCTCTTGATTCAGGTTCCCTCCCTGTATGTAAAGATCAGCGGTCCCACACACACATAGTTTCAGGCTTGGGTTACATGACTTTCCATGCAAAATTTATGTGTAAAATCATAGATTAGATCAGATGGCTTCAAAAATTTCTTCCAGCTTTCACTTTTACTTAAATTTTGCAAGGACTGGACATTTTATCAGCATGTGTGTTCTTTTCCTCTTAAATGGTAACCCCCTGCACCCCTTGGAAGGTAGTCTTTGGGAGTTGCCAAGTGACAAAAACAATTCTTCACTTTGAGGATTCCGCCTTGTAAGGAATCACTCCCAGTTTAGGAGGACCAGTCCTCAGCTGAAACAAAGTTGACCACTGAGTTCATGAGCCAAGTCCTTGACTGGGAAGGCAGAGCCTCTCAAAACCCTGGGATCCACCCACACTATAATAGAGGAGCCAAGAGTTTAGGCAGTCTAACTCTGACATTCTAAATGGGTCTGATCTTCTCCTCCCAGTGGCTTCAGAGGCTCCCTGGGCTGGGAAAGGAACTAGCTAAGCAAGTCATTTAACCTCTTTGGGCCTCAGTTTCTTCATTTATAAATTGGAATGGGGTGAACTAGATGACCTCCATGGTTTCTCCCAGCTAGAGATCTATGATCCTCTTATCTAGCACTTCCTAGTGTGTGACTTTTGGTAAATCATTTCACCTCTAGTTTCTCCCATATATAAAATAGAGCAGGGGGGACTGGACCACCTCCATGGTCCTTTCCAACTCTAGATCTATGACTCTAAAGGACCCAGGGGAGCAGACAATTCAAAGCCCTTTGCTGGTAACAGGAGCCACTTTGACAGATATTAGAAGGGGTAAGGAGACAAAGGAGAAGACATATCATCCCACTGGGACTTTCTTTCAGACAATAGTAATAATTAGGATGGGGGGTAGCTAAGGTCACAGGAACCAAATCTGTACTGTTTGTTCTCTGTGGTCAGCATTGATTTAGCCTCACTTGAACTGAAAGGTTATTTAAACCATAATTCCAGCTTCCCGAAACTCCAAAGCAATAAATGGCTTCTTAGCTACATGGGAGATGCTCAACTCAGCACATTTGTGCAGGAGGTGGGCCATGGGGGATGGGTGGAAATGGAGATCATTGATTATCCTCAAGAGCATTTGAAATAATCACCATCATAACAAAATGTCACAAGAAAAAAATTCCTGCAAATGGCACCCTGACATTGGTCTTCCTTTTTTCCAGTGAACTCTATTGGGAGCTGGTTCTTTTTCTCTTGTGCTTCTTAATCCCTACCCCCACCATCTCTCCTGCCTCTAAGGCTTCCTCAGGCATATTTCAGGGACCAAGAATTCATTCAGAATTACATTATTCTTGCCTGTTCAGACAAGGGAAATGATCCCATCTTCATTGGCTTCAGAGGGGCTCAGGGGACCAAGGAAGGGATAAGAATAATAATGTTTTGTATTTATAGAGCTTGGATCAGCAAGGAGCCTGAACAAACATTATATGGAAATCAGTAATATTAACTGAAAACTGAGTGCTTCTGCTCTAAGTCTCAGATTTGAGTGAGGCCACCAGGGTTAGTGAGGACTTAAAACTGTTACCCAAAAATGGGATAGGCATAAAGAATGGGCTTGCAATTTCATGATAGAGGGGACTTCCACCTGAGAAAACTCCCTCCAGCAGTGTGGGACAGTACTTTCTCTGAAACATACAGTCTTGGAGAGCTACCTAGAGTTCCAAGAGGCTGAGTGACTTGCTCAGGGATCCAGAGATAGGTGCCAAAAGTAGATGTAGAAATGTCAAGATCCGATTGATAATCATCTAGGCTGGAAACTAGTATATCTTGGATCCAAACCTTCATGGTGATAACTCTTCCCTCTCTTTAGGCAATGTAGTACAAAGAAAGAATGCTTCAATGGAGTCACAGAACCTGTGTTTGAAGCCTGGTCCTGAACTTGGCTACTTGTATGACCTTGGGCAAATCACTTACAATCCTTGGGCCTCTCAGTTTCACAATCTATAAAATGAAGGGTGTTAAATTAGATAGCCTATAAATTCCTTTTTCATTCTAGAACTGTAATCCTTTAATGGAATTAACTGTAATCCCCTTTTCCATCAGGTAAACAGAACTGTTACCTTCCAGCAATAATAATCCACCAGCCCACCTTCCATTACTATCAGTTTTTTTAATGCTATGGGTCAAGTTTTGCATTTATTATCTATACATTCATGACCAAATGTAATTAATCAAACTTTAACTAAGCACCTACTATGTGCAAGGTATTGTGCTGGAAAATGAGGGAGGAATGAAGAGAGAACACTCTGATTAGCTGAAGAAAAAATTCCTAACAATTATTCAAGAGTAGAATAGACTATCTCAGGATGTAATAGCCTTCAAGCAAAGGCTATAGAACAGCTTGCCAGGCACATTCTAGAAGGAGCTCTTAATCACCTGTGGGTTTGATGAGGTGTAGGCTCTGGGACCTTTCCCCCGTTTTGAGCTCTTCTTGAATCTTTGATGTACATACTCTGGGAAACCTCTTGAAGTCTGATTGAATCTTCAGGAGGCATTTGCAGAGGCCATAAGTATTTCATTGTGGCTGGGCCCAAACCTGCTACTAGCCTGGCCCTCAATGGTCCATCTGCTTCCCACCCTTGAGCCTGTCAAAATATCAATCCACTCTTGCACTGACTCATTATCTCCACCTGAAGTTCCTCCCCAAACTCATTACTGGAGTCTGACCTCATTGACTCCTCCTCAAGACCCTCCCCAGGCTCCTCCTCTGAACCACCCCTAGATTCTTCTGTATATAAGACCCCATCTTCTCTCCATCTTCCGTGAGAGCACTGTAGAATAGCTTAGCAGAGACTTGCTCTGTAAGAGTCTACCCCATATCTTTCAATAAACTTTACTTTTTCTTTGGCTGAGAAGACTTGAGTGGAATTCTTTCAGCAGGACCTGGCATGTTGGTATTTTGGGGTCTCAGGCAGCCCTAACCCTCTTTGGGTACCTCTTCATTTTTATGGTTCCCTGACCTAACCCTTCGGGTGTGCCACACATTTAACCTGGCAACCCTCCTCCAGACGGTGCCCACTCAGATGTCCTGTTTCATGATTGTGAGGAGACCTTGGATTGTGTTTATGCCAGTCAAGCTGATTTGAGAGATTCTCTTCTCCTGAACCCCAATGCAATCTGGAAACAGACAGTTCAAGCTTCATTGAACAAGGGGTCAAGAAAAGTGGATACTCAGTGGTCAGCCTCTACCAAACCATAGAGGCCAAATCTCTGCCCCCTGGGACCTCTGCCCAGAAGGCTGAATTGATAGCACTCACTAGAGCCATAGAGCTAGGGAAAAAATAAATGAGTAAACATTTTTACAGACTCAAAATATGCTTTTCATGTTCTACATTCACATGGAGCAATTTGGAAAGAAAGGGGATATCTAACAGCAAAAAATTCCCCTATTAAACATGCACAGGAGATTTCACATCTCCCCCAACCTGTTCAAAAGCCCTCTGAGGTAGCTGTTGTTTTTTGCAAAGGCCACCAGAAATGGGAAACTGATGAGGCTATGGGAAATCACCTGGCAGACACTGCTGCAAAGAATGCTGCCCGCCAGTTCGCTATACTGGCTCCTTTACTACCACAGCTCCTCGATTTCTTCACACCATATAGCCCTCAGGAACAGGCCCGTGCTAAGGAAAGGGGATACTCTCTTTCACCTTCTGGGTGGTTTCAAATACCCTCAGGACAACTTCTTATGCCAGAGGAAAGTCAGTGGAAGCTTCTTTTTGGCATACACCAGGCCACACACCTGGGGAAGAATGCCCTCTGGTCTCTGATAAAACCCGTTTTTACTTGCAGTAAGTTAGGAGAAACCATCAGACAAGTATGTCGGGCCTGCCCAACTTGTGCTCAGGTGAATCCTGAAGGGGCAGTCAAACCTCCTCCCCTTTTAAAACCTGTTCAGAGGGGGGGGTACCTACCCAGGTGAAGACTGGCAGATAGACTTTACACATATACCCCCCATGTAGAGGCTTCAGATTTCTTTTGGCTTTTTTTTTTTTTTGCTTTTTGGAGGGCAGTTGGGATTAAGTGACTTGCCCAAGGTCACATGGCTAGTTTTTTGTGTTAAGTGTCTGAGGCCGGATTTGAACTCAGGTACTCCTGACTCCAGGGCAGGTGCTCTATTCACTGCACCACCTAGCCACCCCTCTTTTGGCTTTTCTTGATACCTTTACTAATTGGGTAGAAGCTTCCCCTTGCAGAACTGAAAAGGCTCAGGAGGTATCAAAGTTCCTATTAAAGGAAATTATACCTCATTTTGGATTGCCTGTCTCCTTACAGAGTGACAGTGGCCCAGCTTTTATTTCTCAGATAACCCAGGCAGTAGCAAAGACACTTAAAATCACTTACCATCTCCACTCAGCCTGGAATCCAAAATCCTCTGGTAAAGTAGAGAAAATGAATCATACCCTTAAGCAGGTCCTTACTAAGCTATGCATAGAAACCCGAGAAGATTGGGTTAAGAATCTTCCCCTGGGCAAGTTACTTACCCCATTTGCCTCAGTTTCCTCATCTGTAAAATAAGCTGAAGAAGGAAATGGCAAACCACTCCAGTATTTTCACCAAGAAAACCCTAAATGTAGTTATGAAGAGTTGAATATGACTGAAAAGTGACTAAACTAAAAGTTCCATGACGGAGTTTTTCAGTTTTTGTTTATTTTGTAGTCCCAGTACCTAGAACAGTACCTAGGCACTCAATAAAAGCTTACTGAATTAGAATTAATGAGCCAGAGAAACCCCTCTGGAACCTTTACCACTCCTTAGAGCTTCACCTAGATCTGGTCTTCATAGCTCAATAGCACGAGCTGCCCAAATATACCGGTCAGTTAGTAAACTGGCCAGTGGGGCAAAGTGCCCTTTTTCTCTCTAAATATCCTCCCCCAAAATTTCCCCACCACTTCACTGCCATGACTGAGGCCCAGTATCTCTAGCATTGCCACCTCCACTGTTGGCCCTGCCCTCAATGATAAACCAGGGTGATAACACTGGTTTCACCAATTTCTCTGGCTGTAGTACTGATCCCTTTGCTAACAATATGAATACATTCAAGTCAAGGAGTTAACATACACACACACACACACACACACACACACACACCTGTAATGCAGTTATAATATTAAGTTTATAGTAGAAGAACAAGCAGTATGCTTTGAAAAATCCTAGGAAGGAAAGTTTACTTCTGGGCAGAAGACTTCTAGAAAGAGGGAGCCCCTATATTTGGCCTTGAAAGATGCAAAGAGTACTCATTTCTGCCTGTGACTAATGGCACATATTGTTGATGTGGCTTAGTGGGATTAATGGGACAATTAGTGCATATGAGATACAGACAAGCCCACTGACCTGTGTGTTCCAAAATCCATGATAAGTATTATTAACAACAAAGGAAGGTGATATAAGAAATTTTCAGACAGAAAATGGGAAGGATAATTGAAGGTTTCATGGAGTAGGTGGCAGTTTAGCTGGACTTTAAAGAAACAGAGGTTTCTATAGATAGAGATGACAATGAGAGGTAGGCATCCATTCCAAGAATAGAGGAGAGAGGGCATGAGCAAATACTCTGAGATAGGGAAGTGGCAAAAATAAAAACAGGAACTGAAGGATAATCTAATTTGACTGGAACATAGAATCCCTGAAGGAGATTAGTGTGCCAGAAGACTAGACACAGGTTAAGTCCAATTGTGGAGATCCATGAATGGCAAGATCAAGAATTTATTTTTTTTCCACAGGCAATGACAGTGGGGGACACCTCAAGGTTTTTGAGTAAGAGAGTAATATGAATGTTACATTAAGATTTCATCAGCTAGAGTCTAGAAGATGGATTGGAAAAGCAATAGACTAAAAGCAGAAATACCAATTAAGAGGCTCTTGCCTCTTAATTGTCCAATTGCTACAATAAAATGGCCTGAAGTGAGATAGGTTACACTGAGAATATAAAGGAAAGGACAAATGCCAGAGAAATGGTGGGTACAGGAACTGCAGGACTTGGTCACTGGCTGTATGTACACATGGTAGGCATATAAAAATTATTACTGAATGAATAAATGAATGGAAAAAATATTCTACAATGTTGCTGAGGATATGAACCTGAGTAACCAAGATGTTAGTGCCATTGACAGAAATACTGAAGTCAGACAGGACTTAGACTCAGGACAGCTTCGTCTAGAAACCTAGTTCTACAACATATATGGCTTCCAAAGCATGATCCTAGGTAGAGGACACAGAAATATGAGACACAAGGACTATCAGTAAAGAACTGACAAATAGGAGAGAAAGGACATGCCCTGCAAACACAAGAAAATGCTTACCTAGAAGCATACATCAGGACAAGGCAATGTGTTCTCCATTTGATACCTCAGGAGGAAGAGGGCAATAGAGTATGATTGGTTGGGATAAGCTTCCCAGAGAAGATGTTGTGAGGGGAAGATATATAGTAGAAATGGGAGAAGAGGCAGGACGAGAAGAGAGAAGAGGAGAGAAATGGGAAGGGGGGACAACT
>CM053597.1:234973198-235007873 GCA_028646575.1 Pseudocheirus occidentalis | reverse complement strand
GCAAAAGGAATGCGTCAACCTTACTCTCATTGAATCTGGCTTAGAGAGGAAATGACATATGCTCTAAATTGAGTATCTTGCCCTACAGGAGAGTAGGGGGGAAGGGAATGAGAGGGGGGATGATGGAGGGTAGGGCAGGTCGGGGGGGGGGGGGAGGGTTGTTAGAAGAGCACACATTTGTTAAGGGACAGGGTCAAAGTAGAAAATAGAAGAAGGGGGGGCCAGGATCGGATGGAGGGAAATATAGTCAGTCTTTCAAAATATATCCACTACAGAAATGTTTCGCGTAACTGCACATGCACAAACTATATTAAATTGCTTATCTTCCCAGCAAGGGTGGGTGATGAGGGAGGAAGGGAAAGAATCTGGAATTCATAGTTTTAAAATCAAATGTTTAAAAATTGTTGTTGTTGTTGTTGTTGTTGTTTTACATGCACCTGGGAAATAAGATATACAGGCACTGGGATATGGAGATCCATCTTGCTCTACTGGAAAGTTGGAGGGAGGATGGGGGAGGATATGGGAGGGAGCAGATTGGGGGAGGGGTTATTCGGTTTGAGTGCTGTCTTGGGATGGTGGGTAGGGGAAAGACAGGGAGAAAATTTGTAACTCAAAATCCTGTGGAAATGAATGATGTAAACTAAAATAAACATAACATTTAATTTAAAAAAAGAAAGAGTGTCATGACGGAAATAGAACTGAATTTGGAATTTTAAAACCCTGGTTTCCACCTTGGTGTAATGCCATGCACAAACAGCTTTCCAGAAGAATGCTACTGTGAACAGCTTTTAAGGTTCTGATTACACAGTATAGTGAATGCTCTATTCCATAAAAAATCAAAGCAAAACATTCACAGAAAATCAAGGTACAGCATTCACAATATTACAACTCATCACAGAAAATCACAATATAGTATTCACGATAGCTTCTCATTAAAAATGGCCACGTAGAAGTTTTGAACAAAGAACAATCATCTGGTATTCCTAAGGAGGTCTGCCTCCTTACTCAGTCTCAAAGTACAATAGACAAAGTCTTCCACTCATGGACCAAATAAGTTAACTCAATCAGTCACTAATTCAGATTCACAATTACTAAGTATCATTAATCACTAAGTACAATCATTAGGAAATACACAAACCCTCCACCCCTAGGTTGCTAGTAAACCATCACAGCATTCAATACCCAAGACAAGTTCTCAGCAATCTCTGTTCCGGGGAATACAAAGCTACAACCATGACATACATTGACAGTGTCTTCATCAATTCATTCTCTGCCTGCACAACAGTCTCAGGACCCCTGAAAACATCAGCAAGACCCTCTTCCAGGATTTCTGTAAACATACAACAAGAAAATCATTCTTTAGGGCTTCTAAGCCAACAGCAAGTTTCCAGGACTTCTGCAACAACAGCACTATCCTTCACCAGCAGGTAAGTCTGGCAAAACAACATCAAAACAGGCAGACAGAATGCAGGCAATACGGCCATGCCTCCTTAATCCTCTGAAAGTTCAACTGGCCCTAGAACCCAGAAGAAATCTCAGCAAGCTCCCAAAATCAAGTTTTTCAAACTTGGTTTTCAAAATCAAAATCATTTTCTCCAACCTAGGGTGAGGCTTTCCTCTTCAGCCTTCCCAACAGCAGCAACTTCAACCTCCACCAGCTTCTGGTCTCAAGAAATTCTGACTGTGCCTCTCTGGGGCTTTTCTTATACACTCACACACACACACACACACACACACACACACACACACACAACATTGTCTTCCTGTTTCAGCCAACCCCTTCCTGTTATGTCAGCAACAGGAGACAAGAGTTCACACCTTCTGTTTCTTTCACAGAGGTTTTATTAGTTATTAAGGGCTAAGTACCTGCTTACTTGACATAACAAAAATTTAAAATAATTACCATTACACTTGGTTTAGTCACAGACTTGCTTGTGACCTTAGAGAAGTCCTTTGCCTTCTCTGTGCTTCTATTTCTTCCTCTTTAAAAGTAGGCAATTGTCACAGATAATCTCTATGACTTAATTAATTGGCTAAAGGTAGGATTTGAACCCATGTCATTCTAGCCCTTGGATTCTGCAATAACATGCTGGTTATTACATAGATCTTCCTTATATTGAGCCCAAACTCCTCCTCTCTGTAATTTCCCTTGTTATTCCTTGTTCTCTGCTATAGGATTAAGGAGAACACATCTAAGCACCTTTCCCTGACAACCTTTCAAATACGTGGAGTATGACATCATAAATGTGGGTAAATCTGGAATAAATAAAAGCCAACCATGTAATAAAATATAGTAATATCTGTATGGAAGCAGTCATGGAAGAATGAGTGGGAAGTTGATCTTAGAATCAGGAAGACCTGAGTTCAAGCCTCACATCTGATACAGACTGATCATATGAATGGGAAAGCTGATTAAGCTTTCAGAGACCATGTCAATTCTCTAAGACAATCAGCTGCAAAGAATAACAATAATGATAATTAGTATTTACATAGTGCTTTCAGGTTAGCAAAGTGGTTTATAGATATAATTTCATCTTCAGTAGGATGTTGTTCTTAGGAATAAGTCCAATCAGAATGAGGAGATAGAAGAGGAGGAGGAAGAGGAGAAGGAGGATGAGGAGGAGAAGTAAAAGTAGTAGTAGTAGTAGTAGTAGTAGTAGTAGTAGTAGTAGTGGTAGTAGTTTGTCTAGCACACTGACAAAGGACCTTCCTGTCCTTTAAAGAAGGGATATGGTACAAAGAATTTCGATTCAGAGGACCCAGGTTTAAAACTAGGCACTATTATGTACAACCTGCACAGCTTTGTACAAGTCATTTCATCTTCTTGTCTCTGTTTCATCATCTATAACCTCTGAGACCCTTCCAGTTCCATATCATTTGACCTTCACAACAGCTCCATGAGAGAGAAAGAGCAGGGATTGTTATTCCCATTTCACAAGTGAGGAAACTGAAGTTCAGGAAGCTTAGGAACTAGCCTGAGTTCATGAGACGAATTAGTGATAGAGCAGAGGATGCCTGGAACCCAGGTCTTCTGACTGCAGATCCAGTACTCTTTTCCAATGGCATAAACCCAGTTCACTGTGAAGCTCATTGATTGGACCACAATAGGTCCCTGCCCAAGCTCCACTTCGTGGCTATATTTTGGGCCCTCCTGGCTTAGAGTGAATGTCAACTGTAACGGTTTCTCTTTGGAACAGCAACCCTGAGGGCATCCTCCCTACCCGGTTCCACTTGGATTTTTTTTCTTTTTCCCTAAATTAAAAATTCCCATCTCTTGACTCACTTCTTAAAGAGGCCTATTCACTGAATGGGTGTTACCTCACTCTAAGTGAGAACCTTAAAAGGCCTTACCTTAAAAGGGCCAGGGTCTCCCATTGCATCCTGGGCCATCTCTAGTCATCCTGATGCATATCTGGTTACTGGACCCACATAGCTCTGGAGAAGAAAGTGAGGCTGATGACTTTGCACAGTCCTCCTTCACTCAAATCCAAGTCAATTGCAAGTCATGCCATGGTCCTCTTTGAAAATAAAAACAAACACAACGGTTTCCATGTATGGTGCCTTATTCTCTCTTTCCCCAAAAGGTTACGAAGTGACATTAAAAGTCAAGACTAGGCCTCCTTTTGCTTGGTCTTGAAATACATCTACCCTTTGGGCACATCAGATCCTCGTGATGATGATATCCAAAATCCATTTGACTTTTATTGGGTTTTATGACATTCTTATTATTCCTCCTTCTTTCTAAAATCATTACGTATGATATTTTCCCAAGTACATTGAAAATCATTTGCAAAAGAACTTAGTCTGGATTATAGTCATCATAATCTGTTTCCTCCCAGAGCCATCAATCTAGACATATTTCCCAATAAGGTACTACCTATAACTTCAGAACTTCAGAGTTGGAAGGGACCTAGGAGGATATCTAATATAACCCATGATGGATCAGGAATCCCCATTACCACATCCCTAAAAAGTGGCCAACTTGAAGAACTTAAGCAAGGGGGAACTAGCTATATCCTGAAGTGACCCGTTCATATTACTTAGAAAGCTAGACAGAATCCTATGATGCTAGATCCCTGGGAAAGGCAAGGAGGGAATTTGGACAACTCTGGGATTGGGCTTATAAAGTCCCAAGTTTGTAGACCCATATGGACTTCTCCCAGTAAGGTAACTCGTTGACAACTATGCCTTCTGCTTCTATGGACACTGTGTAAAGAAGAAGGAGCAACATAACAGAGCTGTCCTCTAACAATGCTGGCCTCCTAGCCTGTTCCTAGGCTATAATTCAGAAAAAGAGGAAGATCTGACCAACACTAACTATAACTCTACATTGTTATATAATTAGGCCCCTAGTCTTGGAAGTCCAGGGTCTCGGGAAGTCCATGGTCTCAGGAAGTCCATGGTCTCCAATTTGAGGACTTTGGTCAATGTAACCACCCTGGATTCTAGACATAAGTATTCTTCCTTCTTCTTGTGCTCTCTAATGACAAAGATACAGCAAAAGGGGCCATATCTTTGTCCCCATCCCTGATGCTCAGGACCACAGGAATTGAGTGGAAAGAAAGTGGACCAGCCAAAAGTGATATTCACATCTTCGCTGTTGCTGTCAATTTTTAATGTGGAATAAATCATCCTGTACATGAGCACTATCCACCATCCACTAAGGGAAATGAAATGTATATTATTCATTATCTGGTTTTAGTCTTATCTTTATTGTTAGCTTTCATTTTTGCATCACCATCATTTCTAAATATGTCAGTGAGCCATCCCTTGTACCAAAGACTTTTTAAAATAAAAAAAATTCATTAAAACCAATTAACATATTAGGCACATTTGACAGTTCCATACCCAGAATCCCTCATCTATTCCAGCCAAGGAAGGAAATTCATCATCTCATCTCTGGAGTCTAGCTTGATCATTGTAATCACACATCATTCAGTCTCTTAGTTTTGTTTCTTTGATATTTTTTGCAATCCTTAATATATCATTTTCCTGTTTTTGCTTTCCTCACTCAGCATTAGTTCATATAAGCCTTCCCATGCTTCTCTGATTCTTAATAGTCATTTCTCATGGCACAACTCATAAGCCACATTTTGAATAAAGTGCACTTCTACGTCACATTGACGATTGAGAAGTATTTCCCCTCTAACAACCACATGAGGTAAGATGTACAAATATGCCCACTTTATAGATAAGAAAACTGAGGCTTAGATGGATGAAGTGGCTACTGGTAAGGATGAAAATTTGGAATTTAGCACAGTTCTCCTGACTCCAGGTCTAAAATTCTTTCCTCCATGCCTTGCTAACTCATTGAACCTCAGTAATCTTACCTTAGGAAAGTGGCCCACATGACCTCTAAAGATCCTATTACTAGAATTGTGTTGATTACATTTTCTGGTTCTGTTTCTGAAAACAACAACAGCAACAACAACTACTACTACTACTACTACTACTACTCCTACTACTACTACTAATTCTACCACCACCACCACCACACATCAGTGAGTCAGCCTGTTGTCTCTGGGCACAGGCTGATCATGCAGCTTGGAATATTCCAAATGGAATGGTCATAGATAGCCACTGGCCATAGCAATCAAGAACTTTGTAATCTCTCTGGCCACGGTGATTACCAGGCTTCACTGAATGGCCTAATAAAGGGGACAGCATGTGCTATGAGTCTGCATTACCTCAATCGGTCACCATGCTCCTATATCTGAGTGAATAAGGGACCTCATGCTGAGATTAACTTAAAAGGCATTTAACTTGGCTCGAACATTCTCCAGCCAGTCCTATTATCTGCAGAAATCTATTATAGGCATTAACATTTTTATTTCAGTGACACAATGAGGTAGCAGGCAGTTGAGCCTTTTATTTTGTGCATTCTATCCCACCCCCCAACCAATGAGTTACTGTCTGCTATTGTAGAATAAATTGCTATAAATTGAGTAACAGGCGGTATGAAGCCAGGTAATATATTCCTGGCAGCTGACAGCTTTTGAGAAGCATGCATGGCAAACATACGAGCTCATTCTAAATGGTGATGGGCTCCTACTGATCCTAGGAAGAAACATCCAAGGGGGCAAAGTGTGGCAGCCTCAGAGGAAGAGAAATTGGGTGCCTGTTTGTTCATGGCCCAGAAACTTAATTAGGTTCTAAAAGCTTCCAGGGAATGAAGTGTTCAGATTAACCAAATATTCTGTTCACCTAAAAAGTTCACCTATAAAGCTACAGCTGGAAAGATCTTAGAGCCCATCTAGCCCACCCCTTTCCTTTTTACAGATGGATAAACCAAATCTAACAGAAGGTTACATTACTTACTCATGGTCACACAGTTAATAAGTAACAGAATTGGGATTTGAGCCCTAGTCCCATGCTTGTAGAATCAGGTCTCTTCCCATCAGACCAGGCTACCTCTACAAATGTCTCAGTTTAGCATTGAAAGCATTTTACAATCTATTTCTATCCTACCTTCCAAGCTTATCGACCATGGCTCTCCCCATATACCCTGTGCTCCAAACACACTGGCCTGTTTGCTATTCCCTAAACTCCATTTCCCATTTCCCACCTTTGCACAGGCTATCCTCTATGCCAAGGAATATTCTCCCTATGCACCTCTGTACCTACAACTCTTCAAGGTTCAGCTCAGGATCCTCTTCCTCCTCCTCCTCCTCCTCCTCCTCTTCTTCCTCTTCTTCTTCTTCTTCTTCTTCTTCTTCTTCTTCTTCTTCTTCTTCTTCTCTCTCTCTCTCTCTCTCTCTCTCTTGATATTACCTTTTTGTTTCTAATTTCTAATTTCTCCCTCCCAACCCTACACTAACAAAGTCAAACATTTGACAAAGATATATACGTAAAAGCATACAATACATACTCCCATATACCAGTTCTTTCTCTGGGGGTAGATAGTAAGTTCCTTCATGGGTCCTTTACAATTGATTGGAATATTCATCTTGCTCAGAATAGCTTAGCCATTCACAGTTACTCTTCAAACAGTACTGCTTTTACTATATACAACACTCTCTTGGTTCTGTACATTTCACTCCGCATTATTTAATGCAAGTGTTTCCATGTTTTTCTCAAAATCAACCTGCTCATCATTTCTTACAGCGCAGTACAATCATATACCACAACTTGTTCAGCCAGTCCCCAGTTGGTAGGCATCTCCTCAATTTCTAGCTCTTTTTCACCACAAAGAGAGTTGCTACAAACATTTTTAGAACGTATGTGTTCTTTTCCCTTTTCCCTGACCACCTGGGGAAACAGACCTAATAGTGGTATTCCTGGGTCAAAGAGTACACACAGTTTTATAACTCTTTGGGCATAAATCCAGATTGCTCTCCAAAGTAGCTGGATCATTTCACAGTTCCACCAATAGTGTATTAGTGTCCTGATTTTTCCACATTCCACTCCAACATTTCTCATTTTCTCCTTCTATCATTTTAGCCAATCTGATAGGTATGAAATAGTTATCTCAAAACTGTTTCATTTTCATTTCTCTAATGAGTAATGATTTATAGCTTTGATTTCTTCTTCCAAAAACTGCCTGTTCAGATCCTTTGAACATTTATCAATTGAAAAATTACGCATGTTCTTATAAATTTGGCAAAGTTCTCTACATCTTAGAGAGAAGGCCTTTATCTGAGAAACTGTCTATAAAATTTTTTCCCAATCTCCTGTTTTCCTTCTAATCTTGCCTACCTTGGTTTTATTTATACAAAAACATTTTAATGGACTGAAATCAAAATTACTCATTTTATATCTCACAATGCTCTCTATCTCATTTATTCACTACTTTTTATATCCATAAATCTAATAAGTAATAGCTCCTTGTTCTAATTTACTTATGATATCTCCCTTTATGTCTAGGTCATGTATCCATTTTTACCTTATCTTGGTAAATGGTGTAAGATATGGGTCTATACCTAGTTTTTGCCAGATTGCTTTCTAGTTTTCCCAAAAAATTTTAACAGAAAATGAATTCTTAGCCCAAAAAGTCAAATCTTTATATTTATCAAACACAAGATTACCATAGTCATGTGTTAACTGCGTACTATGTATTTATTCTATTCCACTGATCCACATTTCTATTTCTTAGTACTAAATCACTTTGATAATTACCACTTTGTTATACAGCTTAAATTCTGGTACTGGAGACTTCCATTTTTGTAATTTTTTTCATTAATTCCTTTGATATTCTTGTCCTTTTGTTCTTCCAAATGAATTTTATTATTTTTTCTAGTTCAGAATATTTTTTTGGCAATTTGATTAGAATGGCACTAAATAAGCAGATTAGTTTAGGTAGACTATATTGGCATGGCCCACTCATGAACAACTAATATTTCTCTAATTATTTAAATTTGACTTCATTTGAATAAAGAGTATTTTATAGTTATGTTCATATATGGGTTTGTCTTAGCATATATAGTTCCAAGGATTTTATATTGTCTGTGGTTATTTTAAATGAAATATCTGTTCTAGCAGGGCTTTGTTGAAGATATATAGAAATTCTGATGATTTATGTGGTATTATTTCATATCCTGCTATTTTGTTAAAAGTATTAATTGTTTCAATTGGCTTTTTAGTTTAACTTCTAGGATTTTCCAAGTATACCATTACATTGTCTGCAAAAAGAGATAGTTTTATTATCTTATTGCTTATTCTGATTCTTTCAACTTCTTTTTCTTCTCCTTTCACTATTGTGTATTTATAGTACAATACTGAATAATATTGGTGATAATGGGCAGCCTTGTTTCACTCCTGATCTTATTGGAAAGTCTTCTAGCTTATCCCCATTACGGATAAGTTTGCTGATGTTTGCTGATGGTTTTAGGAAGATGCTTATTATCATTTTAAGGAAAACCCATTTATACCTATGTTTTCAAGTTGTGCTTTTTTTATAAGAATGAGTATTATATTTTGTCAAAAGCTTTTTCTGCACTTATTAATATAATGATAACCAAGATTAGGAGGGAAGCCGAAAATTATGAAAGAATTTTTACAACCAGTGTCTCTGATAAAGGACTCATTTCTAAAATATGCAGAGAACTTAGTCAAATTTATAAGAATACAAGTCATTCCCCAATTGATAAATGGTCAAAAATGTGAACCAGATATCTTTAATTTCTTCAGAGGAAGAAATTAAAGATACCTACAACCATATTTCAAAATGCTCTAAATCACTATTGATTAGAGAAATGCAAATCAAAACAACACTCAGGTACCACATTTCACCAGTCAGATTGGCTCACATGACAAAACAGAAAAATGATAAATGCTGGAGAAGATGTGGGAATATTGGAAGACTGATACATTGTTGGTGGAGTTGTGAACTGATCCAATCATTCTGGAGAGTAATTTGGAACTATGCCAAAAGGGCTATAAAACTGCGTGCCCTTTAACCCAGCAATACCATTTCTACGGCTGTATCCTAATACCCAGCAATACCATTTCTAGCTGTATCCTAAAGAGATCACACCAGTGGGAAGAAGAACCATATGTACAAAAATATTTATAGTAGTTTGTTTTGTGGTGGAAAAGAATTGGAAATCAAGGAGAGGCCCTTCAGTTGGGGAATGGCTAAACAAGTTGTGGTATATGAATGTAATGGAATACTATTGTGCTACAAGGAATGAGGAGCAGACAGACTTCATAATAACCTTGGAAAGACTTATATAAACTGATGCTGAGGGGAGCAGAACCCTCAGGAGAACATTGTACACAACTATAGACACATTGTATTTGCGATGACTAACTTTGATAGACTGGGCTCTTCTCAGCAATGCAAGACAACTCCAAAAGACTCATGATGAAAAAGGCTATCCACATTCAGAAAAATAATTACGGAGTCTGAATGCAGATTGAAGCAAACTTCTTGCTCTCTTTTTTGTTTTGTTTCTTCTTTCTCATTAATCATTCCATTGGTTATAATTCTTCTTTACAACTTGACTAATGTTTAATGTTAAGGTATATGTAGAACCTATATTGGATTGCTTGCCACCATAGGGTAAGGTGGGAGAAGAAGAAAGGGAGGGTAGAGAAAATTTGGAACTCAAAAAGTTGTGAAACTGAATGTTGTAAACTAAAAGTAAATAAATTTTAAAGAAAAAAGAATAATAAAAAATATAATCATATGATTTTTGCTACTTTTGCTATTGATATAATCAATTATGTTAATAGGTTTCCTCATACTGAACCAGCCCTACATTTCTGATATAAATCTCACTTGGTCACAATGTATAATCTTTATGATATATTTTAGTCTCCTGGGTACTATTTTATTGAAGGATTTTGCATCAATATTCATTAGTGAAATTAGACAGTAATGTTCTTTATTTGTTTTTGCTCTTCCTGGTTTAGATATCAGCAGTATATTTATTTGTTTTATAAGAGAAGTTTGGTAAAAAAAAAAAATCCTCCTTCTTTGCCTATCGTTCCAAGTAATTTACTTAATATTGGACTTACGTGATCTTTAAATGATTGGTGAAATTCACTTATACAGTCATCTGGTCCTGATGCTTTTTTTTCTTAGGAAGTTCATTTATGACCTGTTTAATTTCTCTTTCTAAAATGGGTTTATTTAGATATCCTATTTCCTCTTCTGTTAATCTGGGCAGTTTACTTTTTGTAAATTTTCTTCAATTTCATTTAAATTATTAAATATATTAGTATATAATTGGGGAAAATAACTTGTAAAAATTATTTTAATTTTATCTTCATTAGTGGTACATTCACTCTTTAATTTTTGATACTAGCAATTTGGTTTTCTTCTCTTTTTTAAATCATATTGACCAGTGGCTTAGCCATTTTATTGGCTTTTTCACAAACTAATGCCTAGTTTTATTTATTAATATAATTTAATTAATTAATTTAAATTCCATTATGTTAATATCATCTTTAATTTTTAGGATTTCCAATTTGGTGTTTAATTGCGTACCCAACTTATGGATCTATTCTTTCTCTATTTTAGAGAACAACTTCATTGGTAGAATTTGAAGTCATTATATTTTGCAGATGAGAAACTTTCTCCAGACTATAAAAACCTCAGCTTTCTGTTACACTATGCCTGGTATTCTTCTTTGGTCAAAAAAAAAAAACACCTAAGACAGATTGATATCTTCTTTCCAAGGTTTTTATTATTTCTACTTCAGCAACCAGTTGCTCCAAATGGATAAGGATCAAATCCATTAGGGCAGTTTCCTGTCATTGCCATTGATACTTTTTGAAAAATGAAATTGTCATTGAAGCAAGTCAAGAATCTCAGTTGTTCTGTTTTTGGCAGAGAAAGATCTTGGAGACGTCCAGATTCATTGAAGGTCCTGATCTCAACTATATCATGCCTCATTCCAAGTTTATTATCTGTTTCCCAGGTTTCTCATCTGTTTCCTACTTCTTGCCTTGATAATATGCTACCTTGAAAATATTGCTTACATTGCTTACATTTCTCCCTCCATTCGTACCTCCCTCTCTGTCCAGACCATTGTATGACTCACATGAGTACATCTTCTCAATGAACACTGTTACTCCACTTCCCTCTATATCTCTTCTATCTTGGGCTAACCATTCAATTTCCAGACCATCTCTAAATCCATGCTACCTACATTCCAGCCTCCTCCCACTAGAATTCAGAGTCCTGACCCTGGGAAGCTGGCTCTCAATTGGTTAACTTTCACCTTACTTTACCTGGACTTGGGCTTACCACCATACTTTCCAGCCATCTCCAAGCCACATCCCTCCATCATGCCCGTACCTTTCTAATTCCATGTGCCTGCGTCAGAGATCTTGGCCTGCAGATCGTAGAGAGGCCAAGCAAACATTCAGAGGGTAATCACTCTTGCTTTAACCTGCCTGAATCTGGATCACAGTCTTGGGTGATGGTCCAGTGAGCCAGAGCTCGTGGGGGCTATAGAGACTCAGACCTTGGACAACATTTGTGAATAAGTCATTAGCTTCACTTTGCTCCAATCTAATTCTGAAGGAATTATTCTCTTCAGTGAGCTTTTGAAATTCTTTTTCCATCTGGCAAATTCAGCTTTTTAAGGCATTCTTCTCCTCATTGGCTTTTTGTCCCTCTTTTACCATTTGAGTTAGTCTATTTTTTAAGGTGTTACTTTCTTCAGTCAGGTTGTTGACTCTCTTTTCATGATTTTTTTGGCATCATTCTCATTTCTCTTACCAATTTTTCCTACACTTCTCTTATTTGATTTCCAAAATCCTTTTTGAGCTCCTCTATGGCCTGCAGGGCCACCGCATCTCTGCCACTTCTAGCTCTACGGGCACAGGCCAGACCTGCTCCTCCATTCCCCCCAGTTCCAACAGAGCTCCACTGACTTTTTACTTTTTCTTTGGCATTTATGGGTTAAGAAGTCTGGAAATTGCCACTGCTGCTGGTGATCCACTCTTCCAAAGTCCACTGCAGCCACTGGTTGGGGCCACCCTGGGGCTAAAACCATGAGCTCACACAGGGATGGGCTCACATCCCAGTGCTCTGCAATGAATCCTTCCTGTCTACCTACCAGGCTGCCTTCAGTGGGAGATTTTTTTCTGTCACTTTGTGGGTTCTGTGGCTCTAAAATTTGTTAGAATTATATTTTACAGGTATTTGAGGTGGTTATGGAGGAAGCCACAGAGTTTTCCTGCTTCTGTGCTGCCATCTTGGCTCTGCCCTCTCATCATCTTATTAAAGAGCTTCTTTTCCTTCTTTGGGTCACATTCTTCCACCTCCCAAACTCCTGACACAAGTTAGTATTCCCATCACTGCTTCTTTCTTTCCTCCCCATTTTTCCTCTCTATTCTTTTTTAGAATACAAGGCTCTTTGATAAGTTGGGAAGGAGCCAGGTGTTCCTCCAGGCCTTTCACCTTCCCTAGGTAGGAGATCTACTTGTGTTTGACCCATGGATAGTTGTTACTGGGTACCAATGGAAACACAAATCCATCACACTCCCCATTGGTCATCACAAAATCCCTCTTGCCCACCATATGTACTGAGAGTGTGAACCTCAGTTTTCTGTTGTTCTTATGGCTAATTCTAATAGCAAACTCTAATAGCCAACCGTCGGCAAGCTCTGGAGAAAGACTGTGTTTGCAGAGGGCTTCTCTACCTCTTCTCAGGATGGAAGGTACCTCCATTGCCTTTGGTCCTTAATTAGAAGATTCCTGCCAAAGCCTTATTGCAAAGTAGAAGCTGCCAGGTACTGGATCAAGGTAGATATCAAGCTTCTAGACACTTTTCTCCTCTAATGTTTTCTCACCAAACATCCACCCTCTCTCTTCACCACAACACTCAGTCTGTCTTTTATCTTATTATCACGGAAGCAGAGATGTAGAAAAATGGCATCTCTGACTTCCCTTTTAGAATGGAATGGTGCTCATGGCCACATGCATAGAAGCCACCTGCACAACTGGCCCAGCCCAGTGTGTTGTGAATCAGTCAAACAAAACCCTTACTATGCACCAGCCATTGGGTTAAGTTCTGGGGATACAAAGAGATGGGAAGCACAAAAATGGGCCCCAACCAAAGGCACCATGTTGGAAATAAGTATCTACACTGCCCTGGTCAGATCGACACTGCTTCTGGAATAATGTCTGTCTTAAGAGAATCCATTTAAAGAACCAGGGTGAGTTAGCCCTGAGAAAAGAAGACTGAGGGTCATATGAAGGCTGCTTCAAATATTAGAAAAGAAGTTATATGAAAGAGGAATGATGCTCACTCAGTTTGGCCCCCAAGGATAAAAGGATTAAAAAGGGAAAATGGGACAGAAAGTCAGATTTCAGCTCTGCATAGGGGAAAACTTCCCAATGACTAGAGCTGACCAAGACTATAATGGGAGAAAACAATATGTGAGCACATCGGGGAAGGTGGGGGCAGGGTATGGGTCATGGGGATGCTAAACCTGGCCCTGACCCCCTTCAGTATCGTGACAAGGATCAAATAACACAATGCAGATTAAGCACATGTGTCTAGAGCATGAATCTTCTGGCCTGAAGTGATGTGATCAAATTAACATATGTCCAGCACTTTGCAAACCTTAAAATACCATATAAACTGGCTAGTATTATTATTGTTATGTGAATATATAAAAAATGATATTAAAAACTTGCCCTTTCCTTATACCTTACATTTATACATTTATTATATATTTATATGCATGTTATATATTTACTCCTCATATTTTAAGAAGGAAATAGCAATCCACTGTGGTATCTTTGCCAAAAAAACCCCAGATGGGATCACAAAGAGTTGAACACAGCAAAATTACTGAACAACAACAAGTACATGTATCTCTATGTTGCATGCCTTTATTATCTACATCCCCCCATACTTTGTGCCTCAGGCAGTGCCCACCTTAGCAGCCACTGGTTCTAACCTCCCAGGGAAGACTGATTTCTAGCAAGGCAAAGTGACCAATCTGTCAATGCCTGTCAGCCACTCCCTCTGACATCCCCAAGGATGATACTTCAATCTGTGTAAAGAACTTGTTTTGAGTTCTATGGGGAAAATGGCACAGAAACTAAAATAGAATTTCTTACATCTGAAACTGAACAAAGTGGGCTGAAAATGAGCAGAGATGATTAAAAATGGCAAAATAATTAACTAGCTTTTTATTGGAAAGCTTAAATCTTAATGAAACAGCAATGTGAAAAGATGGCATTAAATAATTAATATAACAAACTCACTGTGATTTCTAGCTTGCATTTATCATGATTTAGCAATTTTTCAACATTTGGATTAACTTTGATGCTGGTGTTTTGGGGCAGTGACCTGCAGGCCATTAAAAAATTAGACAGGGGGTCATGGGTTAGATACTCTTGCTCCAAATAATAGAAGTGACCATAATGATTATTAAAACAATTAAAGGAACCATGTGAATTGGCATAATCATCACTGCTGACTTGATATAGCATCTTACATTTTACAAAGTATTTCATGTACATTTACACATCTGATCTTCCCCAAAAACTTTGGTAGGGAGATAGACCTAAGTGTTATTTGTACCCGTTTGAAAGATAAGAAAGCTGAGGCACAGATAAGGTGATACTCACACAGGTTATCTCAAGCTTGCAAGTGGCAGAAACAGGATTTATGCCCAACTCCCCTGACCCCAGATATAGGGCTTCTCCCACACTTCTGACTCCCTTCATGCAGAGATTGTTTCATAATGCTCCTACCTCCCGGGGTCATTGTGAGGATAAAATGAGCTAAAATTTGTAAAGCACTTCACAAGTCTTAAAGTATGATATACATGCCAAGTGGAAGAAGAAGAAGAAAGAAGAAGAAGAAGAAGAAGAAGAAAAGAAGAAGAAGAAGAAAAGAAGAAGAAGAAGAAGAGAAGAAGGAGAAGAAGAAGAAGAAGAAGAAAAGAAGAAGAAAAAGAAGAAGAAGAAGAAGAAGAAGAAGAAGAAGAAGAAGAAGAAGAAGAAGAAGAAGAAGAAAAGAAGAAGAAGAAGAAGAAGTCGTGGTAGTCGTGGTGGTCATGGTGGTAGTAGTAATAGTAGCACTAGTAGCACTAGTAATTGTGGTCATGGTTATAGTAGTCATAGTAGTAGAAGACTAGGTGACACCATAGTGTAGATCACGGGGTACGGAGTCAAAAAGACTTGTCTTCCTGAGTTCAAATCCAGCCTCAAACACTTACTAATTGAGTGACCCTGGGCAAGTCATTAACCCTGTTTACCTCAGTTTCCTCATCTAAAAAAGAGCTAGAGAAGGAAATTGCAAATCATTACAGTATCTTTGCAAAGAAAACCCCACATGAGATCATGCAGAGTCAGACACAATTGAAATGACCAAATGTAAAGCCAATCAACAGTAGATTCCTGAAAGAATGCTACTATGAATGGCTTTTAAGATTCAGATTACACAGTAGTAGTGAACACTCTGTTTACTCCATTACAAATCAAGATTCAGTACAATATTCACAGTTCAATATTATATCACAATATTTAGCACAGTATTTACAGAAAGTCACAATATTTAGAACAAGGAACAAAAGAAGAATTACCTGGTTTCCCTAGGGGGGAAACCAGCTTAACACTTAAAGATTCAATCAACAATTCACAATATACTGATCTTCCACTCATGGGGCAACCATTAACTTTAATCTCCAATAAAGTTCTTAGAAAACCACACAAACTTTCCACGCCTTGATTTCCAACAAACCTCAGTTTAGTCCAAGGGGAGGCCTTTTCTTCATTTTGACGCTGGGTGGTCTCTCTGATTCCTTGGATCCTCTTCCCTGGTTCCAGCTCCCTCCTGAATCTGCCAGACAATCACCTAGATTCAGGAGCTGACAGCTGCCAGGCTCTCATCTAGTCCTCAGAGATAAACAGCTCCCAGGTCCTTGTCCAGTCTTCAGGGCAATCCCTGGCACACACTGAAGTTCACAGGGTTCAGCACACCTCAAACCCTTCACCACTTCTCTTGCCTAGAATTCAAGGATCAGCCAGACCACAAACAAACAAAGTCCCATCCTGTTAATGTCTCAGTCAGCTTCTAGATACTGGGAGAGGAACTCTCTCTCTCTCTCCCTCGCTTTCTCAGCTGACTTCAGTCTCCATGAATCTTCCTTCACTGAGGAGCCAATTCCAAATCCTCTCTTCTCTCTCTAAAATTCTTCTTCATATACAGCACTGGCCTCCTGTCTCAGCCAATAGCCTTCTCCCAAGTCAAGAGGGGAGTGTCTCAGCCAATAGCCTTCTTCCAAGTCAACAGGGAAATTCACACCTTTTCACCAATGGACAGAGATCATACCTTCTATACTTAGCCCTAAGTTACTAGGTGCTACTTATCCCTAAGTATCTGATCTACTTAGCCCTAATATCTAATAAACTGATTACTATTACACCAAACAACACCAAAAAGTAGGAGTTTAAGTAGTAGTTTTAGTATCTGTTTGTGCTGATGGTCTAAATAGAGCAGTGGTTTAAAAAAATCCAAAGCAGCAAATGATACAAAAGTCATTTATAATGGATTTTGGTTTGTATTATATGATCTTTTTAAAAATTAATTTGCCTTCTTAGTTATGGATGGCTTCAACAAACAATATAAGCACAATAAGTGTGTATTAAGTATCTACTATATGCCAGGCTCTATGCTAAACACTTTACAAATATTATCTCATCTGATCCTCACGACAACCTTTGAGATAAGTGCTGTTTTTATTCCCGTTTCAGTAAAGGAAACTGAGGCAGACAGAAGTTAGGTAACTTGACCAGCATCACATAACTAGTAAGTGTCTGAGGCCAGATTTGAACTCAGATCTTCTATTCACTGTGCCACCTAGCTACCTCAACTCAACATAAAATTAATATAATATAGTCGATCTAATTCAATGTAACAAACATTGTTTAAAGTGCCTTCTATGTTCAAGGCACTCTGGTCCACCCTGGAGATACAAAGATTAAAAAATAATCCAGTTGCTGATCTCAAGATATTTACATTCTACATAAAGAGATAATATATTATACAAGCTAGGAGATGATGGGGATGACAAAAAGGGCAAGCAAAATGAAAAAAAAAAACAATCAAAGGAGGTTGAGAATGCTTTCAGTTGGGAGAAGTCTAGGAAGGTGTCATTTTGGAAACACTTGGCAAAACATTACAGGGGGCATTATTCTTGGGAATAATGTCACATATAGAGTAGCATTATAGCTGAATCTCATAACGGGGCAAGGGGATTTAGCCATCATGTATTAACAACAGCATTGCAAAAAGATATTGGTTAGTGTCAAATTAGTTAATGTGGGGTATGCCTGCATTAAAATGACTTTCCGCTTCCTGAGCACATTCTAAGTGACAGTGGGTAGGGGGATAGTCTAGGAGTGTCTGGGATGGTAGAAGGAGAGGAAAATCAATTCCAGGAATAAAAATTAACTCAAAGCCAATCACCTAACCACTAATTCCCATGCAGACTACTGAAGCTTGACAAGACAAATTCACTGCCCCCTTCACATCTTTACATCTCAGATTGAAAGAAAGGCTCTCTGATTCATACCCTTTCCATTAGACAAGGCCACAATGGGATGGGGAAGGGGTCATTGGTAATAGACTAGAACTGCCCAAAGTATGTCGTCTGGAGGTCCACTGACTGCCAGGGATTTGTGTTGAAGAAAATAGGGAAGAATTCAGAAATGTTCCCAGATATCCTGTTGGTTCTGACCTTGTGACAGTGTCATCACCCAGTGCTTTGGTACTCTGTGCCCAAGACCTCAGGAAGCTGACATCTCAGCCCGATGAGGCTTTCTCAAGGACACATATAACACAGGGAAACACAAACAGAAACACACAGGAGGAAAGGACAACCAGTCTCCTCAGAATTGTGTGGCTCCCATAAATATCTGTTAAGGACCATCCCAGAGTTTGAGAATCTCCCTATTTTAACTGGCTACCTAAGGGCAGGTTCAGAGAATGAACCATACTGATGCCCTCTTTATGGATACTGGCAACAGCTACTACTTTCCTCTCCCCAAAGCTCAATTGCTCTGCCTCCCTCAGTGTTAACAGGACATTTACTGAAGTTCAGGGACTCTCTTAACAACTTTGGGTGGATGCCAGGCTGTTCCCTCTGGCCCTGTCCAGCAACAACATATGATCTTATATATCTGTTGACATAGGCTGTGTCTAGATAATATGCCAAGTAAATCAGTATGGTCTGAGAACCTGGCTTGGAGTCAGATCACTCACCTAACTCTTAAGATGCTCCAAATCATTTAGCCACAAACCATCAGACAAATTGTTTCATCTTAATGAGAAAATCAAGTCAAATCAACAAAAAATGTTTAGCACAGACTATGATCTGAGCAGTGTAATGAATCTGATGAGGTGGAGTATGCATGCATGGGAGGTGGGGCACAGAGATTTTGCAGGAGAAATAGAGGGCCTGGGAGACCATATGGTGGGGTAATGATGGTGATTATGATGAAGATAATAATTATTTTTTCTATAATACTTTGAGATTCACAAAGCCTCTTTCTCACTCTCCTAACTCCATAAGTAATTTGCCCATGGTTAATACAAGAAATAAGCATTTGCACCATCGTTGGAACTGGTCTTCTTGACTTCTTGACCAGTGCCCTAGATTGTGGTAGCCACCATGGCACCAAACTCCCTGTATGACCCTACTCCCACCCTCAACTGATCACTTCCCAGGACACCCTTACCTTAGTCTCCTCGTCATGTTCTTTCTAACCATATATATATAATATGACATGATATATGATGTGATATGACATGATGTGATGTGACATGATTATAATATGACCACAAATATAACCCCAAACAGGAAACATAAAGAAGAGTTATGTTGGACTACTACTGCACTATAAGATTTGATGAGCAAGTTGGAAAGATTGCAAGAAATAAAGGAAGAGTGAAATGAGCAGAACCAAGAGAGTGCTGTAGACAATAACAGCAATGTTGCTTGAAGAAAGACTAGGCTATTCTGAGTATTATAAATATTCCAATCAAGTACAAAGGACCCCTGAGAGAAGATGCTATCCACCTCCAGAGAAAGAACCGATAAATAGAAGTCTGCAGAGTATGGTTTTACATACATATGTATGTATCTGTGTTAAATGGTGGCCTTCTTGGTGCTGAGTGGGGAGAGAGGAAGGGAGAGAGTTTGGAACTTAAAATGAAACAAAAAATATGTTTAATTAATTTTTTTAATCTAAAAAAGAAAAGTGTGACAGCCATGTGGCCCTTGCCTTTGGGAAGTTTACAAATCCTAGGCCTCCCCTTTGACCCAACAATACAATTAGTCAACCTATGGTCCCAAAGACATCCAAAAAAGAGAAAAAGGTCCTTTCTGCACAAAAATATTTCTTTTTTTTTTTTTGTAGTGGCAAAGGATCAGAAACTAAGGGGTATCCGTCAATTGGGGAGTGACCAAACTTCTTAGTGTATGTGAATGTAACAGAATATTTCAGTGCCATAAAAAAAATGAGAGACAACATCAGTGAAATGTTGGAAGAGTTATGTGAACTGATGCAGAGTGAAGTGAGCAGACCCAGGAGGACAATTTATCCAACAGTGAGAACTTTGAAATAACAATGACTTCCATATACTGCATGCAGGTCAGGCACTGTGTGTGCACTGTGCTAAGCCCTTTACAAATATGACCTCATTGGTCCTCACATCCGTGGTAACTTGGCATTATTATCCTAAATAATAATAGCTAACATTTACATAGCATTTACAGTGCTCCAGGCATTATGCGAAACACTTTACAAATGGGGTCTTCACAGCCATTCTGGGTGGGAGGGGCCATTGTGCTGGTGTTCTGTCATTCTCCAAGCACGCTACTCTTCATGACCCTATTCTTGGTTTTCTTGGCAAAGATACTGGAGTAGTTTGCCATTTACTTTTCAAAGGTAAAGAAGGGCCATTATTATCCCCATTTTAGATGTTAAGTGACTTGCCCAGGGTTATTTGGTTGGTGGATTTGAGTGAATCCCAGGCATGGAAGGGACAGAGTCCAGATCAGGTCCTTCTGAATCCATTCATCCAAGACATCTGTCTGATGGACAAAATGGCCAACCACGATTCTAGAGCATTGATGATGAGGTAAGCCCCTCCTTTCCTGATAGAGGGGTGGTGGATTCAGGGCAGAGAATGAAGCATATCTTGTTCTGACGTGGTCAATGCAGAAATTTGTTTTGCATGATTCTGCACATGTATTACAAAATTGTTGTTTTTCCCCCAGTGAGGTGTTGGGAGGCAAGAGGGAGAGAAAACAGATTTTTGTTCACTGGGGAAAAAATATTTAATTGTTAAAAGTAACAATTCCCAGCTGAGTGCAGCTGAGAAGAAAATGGCTCCGCTACGGCCGGAGACCCTTGCCAAGCAGCAAACCAGTAAATATTCTGCAAAGCAGAATGACTGCACTCAAGGGAGGGGCTAAGAGGGAGGATTCAGGATCTGACCTGTTCTTGGCACTCTGCCACAGTACCCATTTTTAAAAGCCATGATAAGAATCCGAATGATCAGTTCTGAGTACAGTTATTTGTGGTTTTCTAATGGAATGTTTGCTGTGCTGTCAGTACAGAAAAAAACAAGGACTTGGTGGGGGCAGGAGCAAGAAAACAAGGAGGGCAGGAATTTTTCTGAAAAATCACCAACTTCCACTAAGTGAATGTAGTCTGTATAGCCATGGAGGCCAACAGAGGAGAGAGGCAAGGCCCATGGGTTCTTTTAAAACACCTAAGGTATAGACAAGACACAGGAGGGGTAGAAGAGGGAGTATGGTGCAATGGGGAGAGAAAAAGAGATTAAGCATTTATAAAGTGCCTATTGCATATAGGGCACTGTGTCAAGCACTTTACCAACATTATCTCATTTAAACCTCACAGTACCTGCTGTTACTATCCTCATTTTACAGCTGAGTAAACTGAGGGAAACAGAGGTTAAATGACTTGCCCAGGGTCACCCAACTAGAAAGTATCTCAGTCTGGATTTGAACTCAAGTCTTCTAACTCCAGGCCCAGCACTCTAACCTAGCATAAGGTTTGGAGTGGGAAGACTTGTGTGCAAGGTCAGACTCCAATCCAATTTGACAGGTGTTTAGAATATACGCTCCTGCTGGGTAAGGATTATTACCTTTTTTCTCTCTTTTTTCTTGGGCAGGGACAGCACCCAGTAAAGTGCTTGGCTCATGGTAAATTAAGAAATGCTTGTTGGGGCGGCTAGGTGGCACAGTGAATAGAATACCAGCTCTGGAGTCAGGAGGACCTGAGTTCAAATCCAGCCTCACTTAACACAAAAAACTAGCCATGTGACCTTGGGCAAGTCACTTAACCCCAATTGCCCTCCAAAAAAGCAAAAAAATAAAAAAATAAAAGAATAAAAGAAAATGCTTGTTGATTGAGGCACTGTGCTAGATTGGGGAAAGCAAAAACAAGAACAGAACAGTCCCTGCTCTCATGGGGCTTATGTTTTATAAGGAAGATACAAGATATACAGACATTAATGTAGATTCAGATGCATTAGAAACAAACACAAAGTAATTAACAGCTAAGGAAATCAGAAAAGGTCTCTTGTAGGAGGTGATCTTCAAGTTGAGCCTTGAAAAGAGGTAGGGCTCCAAAAGATAAAGGTGAAAAGGAAAGGCATTCCAGGCATGAGAGACAGCCTGGGCAAATGAATGGAGGTGGGAGATGGGACGTTGTTATATGAGAAATACCAAAAAGGCTAATTCGACTAGAGTTGAGAGCTCTGAATGTGTGAAGAGGATTCATAATCTCGAATGTCAGGAGGAAGAGAGGCTATGAAGGGCTCCACTAATTGTTAGGCACGTGATCAATAGAGTGTCATGAAAAGGGCCCTGGATTTGAAATCAGAGGTGTTGGATTTGAATCTTCACTCTGATACTTGCATAATCACAGTCCTATGAAACTAGGTCTCAGTTTACTCAATTGGAAAGATGAGAAAGATCTGTCTAGAGAAAGGCTCATCAGAAAAGAATCTGAGAGCTTTGGTGGACCTCGAGCTCACTGTGAGTCTGATCTGTCAGGCACAGAGAGCCGGGAGGGTCACCAGAGGCCGCTGAGGGCACAGCGTAGACGGAGCGTTGGACCTGGAGTCAGTAAGACCTGAGTTCAAACCCAGAATCGGACACTTAGTATGTGTGACCCTGGGCAAACCTTGGCCTCAGTTTCCTCAATTGTAAAATGAAGATAATCATTAGCGCCTCTTTTGCAAGCTCTTTGTGAGAATCAAACATCTATTTCTGAAGAGCTTAGCACTTCATACTAGTCACTCCCTTCTCCCCACCTCCCCAGGAAGGTCACAGCCCCTTCGTTTTCGGCCCTCGCCAGACCAAATCCAGCACATTGCGTTTACTTCCTAAAACTTGAGTGTTAAAAGGACATATGTTCTGCTCAGGAGCAACCATAGGAGGTTTTCCATGGGAGGGCAGGCAGGAGGGTCAAGGGCTTTGAAGATCATCCACTATAGTGACCAGCTGAGTAAACTAGGAATGAAGAGCCTTGAAAAGAGAAGGCTCAAGGCTCATGGGCAACATGAGAGCTGTCTCTAAAGGGCCAATCACAGGGGAGAGAGATGGGACTCATTCTGCTTGGCCCAGAGGCTCTAGGACTAAGAACAATTAGTGAAAGTTACTTTTTTAAAAAGGCAAAGTTGGGCTTTATTTGATGAAAAAAAAAATCTGCACTCAGAATTATCAGTATCCCACAGTGGAATGTGACACCTTCAGGGTCAGCAGGTTTCCCTTCTCAACTGTCAAAGGCTGGGCAGAATCTACTGCCCATCCAAGAGGCCTTAACCTCTATCAATCCTCCCATTTTTATAGACGAGAAAACTGAGGAAAAGGACTGGGACTCAGTTTCCTGCTCCTGAGACTGTGATCTTCCACATGGCCAGAGGATCAAGAGAAGAGGAGAGCCTGAGAGAGAAAACAGCATCCTAGGGCACCCCACTGTAGCCCTGCTTTATGCCCCCAACAGCATTAGGGCGGACCCATAGCACTCCTCTAAATACACAAGCAAGACCTGAGACCTAAACTGGGTAAAGAGTAGCATCTAGTGGGCATCTGGATGAATACAGCTAAGAACAGCATGTGTATACATATGCATAGATAACATGTGTTGGATATATAAAGAATGTGTAATATATTCTTGTATATACATGTAATACACACAAACAGCATGTATTGAATAACATGTTAAATTAAATTAAATAACATGTTAATTAAATTATTTAAATCAATTTATTTAATAAATTACTTTAAGTAATGTGTTTTAAACCATATGTGTGCACATTTAAAGTACATGTGTGTGCACATATGCCTATATAAATGTGTGTATATGTAAAGAATGTGCGTGCTCATATACCTATACAATGTGTATATGTATATACATATATCACAGATACACAAAATATATATTAAGAGTATATATACACATAAAGAATATATGATATATGTGGTCATTGTATATGACTGTACATGTGTGTATGTCATATCATAGACATGTATGCTATGTACGGCGCAGTTAGACAGCTCAGTGTCTGGAGGACAGGAAGACCTGAGTTCTAATTCAGCCTCAGACACTTCCTAGCTGTGTGACCCTGGACAAGTCACTTAACCTTAAGCCTTAATCCACAGAGGAAGGAAATGGCAAACCACTCCAGGATCTTTGCCAAGAAAAGCCTATGGACAGCATGTACTATGGGCCAATCAAGTAGACAACAAATGCCATACATGCATTGCATATATATAGATACACACATAGGTGACGTGTGTGTGCATACACACAGATTTCTGTTGCGTAGAATCTCAGATTTGAGAAGGAGAGTACTAAGAATTGGCCAACAAGTCAATTCTTGCTTGTCTGGCACCTGTTACATGCCAAGTGCTGTGTGTGTGTATGTGTAATACATCATATTACATAATAACATATGTGTGTAGACAACATCTCTAGTATTTGCCAGAACCTTAGGAATGCTCCTACCAGCCTAGCCACATAGGGAGCACATTGGCTTCCTCAGCCCAGCATTCTATGCTAAACAAAGCCCTCTACAATATGATACCGCCTTAGCCCTTCCAGCTGGATTTTACCATACTATCCTTGCATCCTAGGATAAAATCAGGATTCATAATTCAAGCAAGGTACCAAAGGAAAACCTTAAGCTCTGCAGAGAGAGAACCCAGGTTTCAATCCCACTTCTGCCACTCACTACCTCTGTGAGCCAGGACATCAGTCTCTTTGCGGCAAAATGGGGGTGAGATGAACAATAATGTGGTTCCAAATGTACAATCTAGGATTAACCTTCTCCTAAATACATCATGGGCTTCCCTTCTTCCCTGCTCTTTCTTTTTTTTTTAAAGGTGTTAACAGCTTTTATTACAATAGTGCAAGGTAGTATTCATCCACCATTCACCAACACCAAGATGTTGTCTTCTATAAAACAGCTTCAGAAATTTCAAACAAGAAAACTAAAATAAATATCAGTTGTAATAACTCTTATACAACACTGTTAGGTATTTCAATTTCATGTTACTCCAAACAAATCAGTACATTCTCTAGCAGATGTGTGGCAAACATTTTTTGTCCAATTTTGTCTTTTTGCCCACAAACACACTGGCACATGCCTTACAATGAAAAACTCTTTAGAATAGAACTCCATGACAGCAATATGAACTCGTGCTTATAACTCATCATCCAGTTGTACCAAATACCATAAAATACAAAATGATATGAAATATAAACATCAATTTTTATTTTTATTTACAAAAATAGGGTGGGGGAAAAAGGTTTACATCCCCATGTCCTTTCTAGGAGAGACAAGACTGTCAGTATCGCATTTCTCGTAACAATTCTTTTAAATGACATTTATACTTTCTCAGAAACTGAGATCTGCCTTTTAATAACTAGAAGCCCACATTTAGGAAGGAAGGAATGGGGTAGGTTTAAAACAGTCATAACATAAATGGCTTTCCTTGAAATGATTCTGGATTGTATGTAGATTTAGTGCTTTGTCAACTTTGTGATCCAAGCACTCCCGAAGCTTATGGACATAAACATTTGATCATATCACTATTTACAGTAACGTGTATCTTCTCTGGTTTCAAAGGACACTTCTTGACCTACAAGAGACTACCTGAATTACTGTTTCCAAAAGGCAAACACTATGACATAACTCCAAAGACAGGATTGTGACGACAAATGCTAGGGCCATATTCCTCATAGTCCTTCTTGGTGTGGCAAACTTGAAAGAATTCCGGAGTTGATGCAAGCATGGAACCTCCAAACCATACAGCATAGCACTGCATATGGTGTGTTATAACTTGAACTTCTACAGGCTTAGGCTTTATCCTTCCACCACTGAGCTCCTCACTAAGTTTCAATCTGCCATCCACCACTCTTTTCAAATCTCTCTGCAGTCGACGTCCGAAGTCTCTAAACATTGTGGATCCTCCTGAAAGAACAACATTCTTATACAGTGGACGACGAACATCAATGGGACAGTTCTGAATAACTTCATCAACTACATGTGAAATGGACTCCATGAAATCTGGATTAGCAAAATGCATCACTGGTTATCTCCTCCACAGCCTTGCCAATCCACCTTACTATTGCATCTCTTTTCCTTTTCCCTGCTCTTTCTAAAGAACATATGGAATATATGTTCTATAGTGAGCACTAGACTTGGAGTGAGGAGCCTGGGTTCAAATCCCAAGTTATGACAAGTGATTGGGATGCGGAGGGTCAGAAAGAGGTTGACAAAGGATGACCACAAGGTGTGGTACCTGGCTGGGGAGACAGGAAGGTTGAAGGATCAGGAATTGGGGAAACAGGAGAGATTTAGGGAGAAAAGAACAAATTTCATTTTCGATATGATAAATTTGAGATGCTAGTGGAATGTGCACAGGGAAGTGTCCAAAAGGAAACTGTAGCCTCAAGGATTACAATTATTCCCCAAGTTGTTACTTTTCTTGCGGTCTGGCTGGGGAAAACACAGGGAGACAGAGAGACAGAGACAAAGGGAAGAGAGAGAGAGAGAGAAAGAGAGGAGAGACAGACAGAGAAAGAGAGGAGACAGAGAGAGAGAAGAGAGAGACAGAAGGAGAAAGAAGACAGAGAGACAGAGAGAGGAGAGGAGACAAGAGGAAACAGAGACAGAGGAGACAGAGACAGAGACCAGGAAGAGGGAGAAAGGAAAGAGAGAGACAGGCAGAAAGACCCTGTTTATATATCATTGCTTGCATGCTGTCTCTCTCATTAGACTGTGAGCTCCTTAAAAGCAGGGTTTGTTTGTTTTAACTTTCTTTAGATCCCTAACTTAGCACACTGGTGGGCACATAGTAGGTTCCTAATAAAGGCTTACGTATGACATCAACTTTTCAAGAAATTTAGTTCCAAAGAAGAGAGAGGTGGAATGATAGCTTGATGATCAAGAGTCAAGGAGAGGTTTTTGGAGGACTGAGGAAACCTGATCATGTTTGGAGGCAACTGGGAAAACTCTAACAGCCAAGCAAAGTCTCTAGGGAGCTGAAGGAGACGAAGGAAGGGTTCAGCCTAAGAGAAGAGGGAAGGAGAGAAGAGTGGGGTGATGATGGAGCCAACAGAGGGAGCTCCTGTCAAACATCCTCAATCATTTCTGAAGTGGGAGGCTGTCCTCTGCTTTGATTGAGAGGGTTGGCAAAGGAGCAGGGGCCAAAACAGGATTTTTAGTTTCTTAACCATCATTGTAGGAATGCGGAACTCCCACAAGGTGGCAATAAGGAGCAGAGGCAATAACAGATGGGAAAGCCCTTGTCAATTGTAAGGTCCAGTTAGAAATGCCTGGAATGGTGATGATGGAGCCCCATCATTCCTGTTACTCCCCCACATGCAGGCCTGCCCTCCAGAGCCACTCAGATGAATGTCTATCCCCTTTCCTTCATGACACCTCTTCAGCAATCTGAAGGCAGCTCCTGGTTCTAAAGATGAAAATGACTTTTGCAATATGTCAGGGGATGATTCAAAATGCAAATGATTTCCCAGTGCACCTTTATAAAGACAGCTCCCATTTATTCCCAACCCCCACTGTGGCCCTCTGGAAATTTCTACACAACCATCCATTGCTCACACTTCCATAGGGTCTTATAGTGCAAAAACAAAAAACAAACAAAAAAAAAAAAACCACTTTCCTCCCAACAACCTTTTAAGGTTGGTAAAGGATCACTACCTCGATATTTTTGGTTGTTTTTTTCAGTTGTTACTGACTCTTTGTGATGCCATTTAGAGTTTTCTTTGCAAAGATACTGGACTGGTTTGCTATTTCCTTTTCCAGCTCATTTCACAGAAGAGGAAACTGAGGCAAACAGGGCGAAGTGACCTGCCCAGGATCACACAGCTGGTGTCTGAGGCTGGATTTGAACTCAGGAGGTGAGCCTTCCTGACTCCAGGCCCGGCGCTCTGTCCACTATGGCACCACCTAACTTCCCTGTCTCCATTTTACAGATAGGAAAATTGACATTCAGAGAAGGGGAGTGACTTGCCTACAGTCACACAGCCTGTAAGCATTAAAGACAGGGATGGAGCCCAGGTGTACCAGCACCAAATCCTGGTGTCATTCTACTACACCTCTTTCTCCTGTTGAAAGGACTATTCATTCAAAAGAAAACCAACTTGGATTTGGGGGGAGGGGGAGAGGCGATACTTATTTTTAAAAATTAGTCAATCTGCCTTAGATTGGTGAATTTGGAGTCAGAGGATCCACATTCAAATCCTTTCCCTCCCTGTATCTACCTGCCAAACCTTCAGTTTCTTCCTCTGTGAAATAAGGGTCTTGAGCTAGCTGATCTCTAAGGTTCACCAGGGTCAGTGGGTGGAAGTTGTGAGAAAGTAGACTTCAGCTGAATATTATCCTAATAATATCCTAATAATTGGAATAGTGCTAATGTAAAATGGGTGTCTTAACAGTTGGTCAGTGCGCATCTATTAAGCACCTACTGTATGCTAAGCACCAGGACTACAAAGAAAGGTAAAAGACAATCCCTGCTTGCAAGGAGCTCACAATCTAAGTTTAGGTGGTGAGTTCCCCATCACCAGAGATATTCAAATTGAGGCTAAAGGATTGTAGATGCTAAAGAGTAAAGGAGATTTGAACTAAGTGCCCTCTGAGGGCCCTCTAATCTCTAAGATTCAGTAAAGTCCTGATTCTATCAACCTAACAAGCATCTACTAAGTGTCCACTGTATGTAGTGGTAGCACAATGGATAGACCCTGTCACATACTGTCTAGTGACCCTGGTTAAGTACTTAATCTCTCAATTAAAAATTGCAGCTCATGCATTGGTTGAGAGTTCCCTAAACTAATGAAAAAATAGGTTCCTGTCTTTAAAAAAAAAAAAAGAGTGGAGGTTTTGTTTTTAGTTCTGGTCCTATACTTTTATTGGCATAGAGAACTCCCAGGTAGAAAACTCCCTCTACTCATACACACCTCAGTTCTTTGTGGTTCATCACAGAAGGGAGTAGGTGGGCAGCTAGGTGGCACCATAGTGCACAGAGCACTGAGTCTGGAGCCAGGAGGACCTGAGCTCCCATTCAACCTTAGATGCTCACTAGCTGTGTGACCCTGGGCAAGTCACTTCACCCCATCTGCCTCAGTTTCCTCAACTGCAATTGCTCTCTATCCTACCTCTCATGACTAAAAGACTTTGGGAGAGAGGGCACCAGCTTGAGGATGGCTTCAGGGGAGGTGTCAAGTGTGGCATCTGTAAAATGACTAAGGCCTCTTCCACCTCTCAGTCTATGATCCAACAATCAGGTGATGGTATTTTCATGACCCAGTTCGAATCCTGCATCTGCTGTTTACCAACTAGGCAACTGTGAAATGAGGAAGGAGATAATAAGCATGCATTAAGTACCTACTGTATGCCAGGCACTGTGGTTCACTAACTATTACCTCTTTGGGACCTCATCTGGGCTCCCTGTGCCTCAGTTTCTTCATCTGTAAAACAACAGGAGGTTGGCTAAGATCTCTTCCAACTCTGAATCTATGATTACTTGGGATGAGACTGAGCCTTGGACCGGTCACTTAACCTCCTCTGTGTTTTCTTAAATGTAAAATTAGGAGAGAAGGCCAAAGACCCTTTGAGAGCCTCAGGTCAAGTCTGGGATCCACCACCTCCCGGCTGGGCCACTTCCGCGATGGAACAACAGGGCCCTTCAGTTGCCTGCCTCATTTTCTTCATCTATAAAATCGGGGATGCTAACAGCTGTTCCCTCCTAAGGCTATTAAAAGATAATACCTGTAACATGCCCTGCGGCCCTTAACGCTGCCTGCGGTTTTTATTATCACAACGCTGAAGGAGGCCAGGCGCGCAAGTAGAGCAAGCGGCGCATATTGCGCGGGGAGCGCAAGTAGCGCAGGTAGCGCGTGCCCGTGGCGGGGGCCGGAGCTGGAGCAGGCGCTGGGCAGGTATTCGATGCGCTCGGCGCTCCTCCCCTCTCTCTCCTCCCTCCTCCCTTCCCTCCCGCCCCTCGGGCCTGGCCGCCCGCCGTGGTGGAGGAGCTCGGTGCTCGGCTGCGGCGGCCTGGCGGCTCTCCGCTCTCCTCTCCCTCTCAAGATGGCGGCGGTCGGCGGCGCTGAGGCGGGAGCCGGGCCCGCGAAGTAAAGGTAGCGGCGAGCAGCGACCCCGCCTGCCCCGGCCGGCCGGGGCTCCCGGGCGCCCGCCAACCCCGCCCCGCGCCCAGCCACCGCCCCGGGCCCGTGCCGGCCGCCCCGGGCCCCCTCCCCGCGCCGCGCGGCCTAGGCCCCGGGCCCGAGCCGGGGACTGAAGTGGCGGCCGCGGCCCGGCGTGAAGCGGCGGCCCGGGGCGGCAGGAGCGGGGCCGACAGGGGCGGGACGCGTTCAAACAGAGAAGGCGGGAAAGTGGCGGCGGGGGCCAGGGGAGGACGCGCGCGCGCGGGGGCGCGCGAGGCCGGGGCAGCCCCGCCCCCCCGCGCCTGCCCAGTGCCCGCCCCCGCCGCAGGGGGCGCCCTGGAGGCCGCGGGCGCGAGCGCAGGAGTAGAGCTGGGAGCTAGCCGGCGGGTTCGGGGGTCAGGGCTTCCGGGGAGCGTGCGTGCGGAGCGCCCATGAACCCAGGGGGGCCGGAGCGCCCCGGGATTCCGGACTGAGAGCCCGAAAGCACCTCGGTGCCACTCAGCCCTGCCCTTCCACTTTACAGACCGGGAAACTGAGGGACGGGGCAGGGAAAGAGGGTAGAAGGGGCCTGTGATCCTAGGGAGGCCGATCCCTCAAACCAGAGCACCCGAGGACACCAGACTTAGAGCTGGTGAGGACCTCAGATCAAGTTCAATTTTCCCATTTTTACAGACTAGGAAACTGAGGCACGGGGTAGGCTACACTCGTGAGCCCAGAGAGTCTGATTCCTCAGTCTGGGGCACCCGAGGACAGAGACTTAGAGCTGGAGGGGACCTTAGAGGTCTAGTTCAACTCCTCTCGGTTTTTACAGATGGGGAAACTGAGTCACCACCCAAGCAAGAGCACAATCTATAGGTCCAGGTTTTCTGATCCCCAGTGTAGAAAGTCCAAGGACCCTAAACTCACAGCTGGAAAAGACCTTAAAGGCCATCCAATCCAACTCCTTCATTTTATAGAGGAGGAAACCGAATCACCTGTATGGCTGTAGAACTATAGACTGAGCTAGTAGGTATCTTAAGAGGCTTTCACATCTCACCATCCTAATTAATGTTGAGGAAACTGAAGCCCAGAAGGGTCATGGGATCATAGATTTAAATCTGGGAGCCTCGCTTCTCATTTTACAGACCAGGAAACAGGCCCAGAAAAGGGAACAAGCATGAAACAAATCAGTGCGTCCAAGTCTTCTAATCCCATAGAACTGTAGACTCGGAACTGGAAGATCCCTGAGAGTCCACCTGGTACAAGCCCATTCATCTTATTTGGGGGCCCATTGAGGGGGTCATAGATTTGGACCTTGGAGACCTTATAGGTCCACCCTCCCACTTAACAGGTGTCTTAGACCCAGAGGTGTCTTAGATTTAGGCCCTTGAGTACCTCTTCTAGGCCCCCATGGTGTGGAAACGGAGGCAAGCAGCTTGCTGAAGACCAGACAGGTAAAGGTGGTGGCAGGCATGTTCAAACCCAGGACTTCTTCCCTTAGCCCACGAGGGACCAGACCTCATCTCTCCTGATTCCCAGTCTCTGCTTGAAAGGGACTTTGAAGATGAGCTGGCCCAGACCCTTTCCCAGGTGTGTTCTGAAGGGAAATGGAGAAATTCTGCTCCCTGGGCCAGCAGATCAGGCGTCAGGAGGGACTTGTAGAAGTGAGCTGGTACAGCCATGTCGTTCTGTCTGTGGGAGCACACTGGATCCAGCCTGTCTCAAATGTCCATTGTGTCCTAAGCACTGGGAATCCAGAGACAAAGGCCAGGCCCCAGAGAAGGGACCAGGACTGAGGTCGGCTCCTGGGGCCAGGCGGTAACAGAATCCTGGCCAGATTGAGAGCTGGCAAGCACGAGAGGTTGCCTCATGGGTGAGGCCGGGGGAGCAGATTCTGATTCCGCAGTCACAGAGTTGGAGCGAGAAAGGGGCCCAAGAGGCTATCTAAATTAGCTACTCTTTTTACAGACAGGCAGTCTAATCCAATGTGCATTTGTTAAGTGCTGGGGCTGTGTTCTAGGTGCTAGGAAGAAAGACATAAACAGAGGCGCAGAAACTAGGGTCCAGGTTCTCATTCTCAACCTGCTGGCTTACAGAGATCATAGATTTCGAGCTGGGAAGGACCTAATGGAGATACCTTAGTCCTAGCCTACAGTTTTACAGATGAGGAGGCAAGCTCAGAGAGGGAAAAGGGGCTTGCCCTGTATTTTAGTTTAATAACTTCATTACCCAGAGTCCTGCTCCAGTGCCTCATGGTTCCCTGAAAATGGCTGGGGTTCTAGGAAGCCACCTCAGAGGAATCCAGTGGCTGTCAGGGCTTTCAGGGTGACTGTGTGACCAGGCTGCAGGCCAGCCTTGCTGCATTCTGAGGCTGCAAAAAGCACTTTCTGCTGAGACACAGGGAGAAAAGTCATGCTCACATTGATGCAGCTGCCATGGGAAGTGGAGACTTGGATGCTGTGTCCAATGAATGCATCAGTAACTAGTCAGGAGTACCGAGGGAATGTGTGCAGTTCCCTCCATATCTCTTCTTGGATTTTTCTCACTAATGCCTTGTCTCCAGAGCTCAATCCTAGGATCCCTGGGAAGGAGCTAAGAGGCCATGATCTCCTTCCCTGGGGGTTCAGTTGGGAAGCCAGCCCCCAGGCTGGGGCTGTCTTGTTTTGTTTTGCTAGCTCTTGGGTCCAACACAGCCCCTGGCTCACAGTAAGCACTTAATAAAGGCTTCTCAGATTGAGCAGGTAGCAGACCCAAGGTCCTTGCACCCAGGACCTCTGTTTACAAAGCTTTCCATCAAGTCAGCTGCCTCCCTGGGTAATTTGGGAGCTTTGTTTTCACCTCAGGGAAGGCAGCAAGGTATGGAAGAAAGGACCGAATTTGGAGCTAGCCTCTCTGGGTTTGAATCCTGCTGCTTCATAGACACAGTGCCTGAAGGTCATAAGGGCACTCAGGGTGAAGAGGCCAGCCTGGAGCTGAGTGGCAGCGCTTTGCCAGTGTGCTAACAAATGTCTCGCCATCCAGCTGTGCCTGAAGACCTCAGGCAGGCACTGCCCAGATGAGGCTGGCTATTCATTCTCTGCAAAGTTCTGATTCTAGTAAGTCTTTATAATCTTGGTCCTTCCTGGGGGTGTTCGAGTGCCCAGAGGCTTCCTCAAGAGCCCATTCTCACTCTGCAACTTGGCTGACTTCTTATTTGCCCTTCCACTAAATACCTTGTATTTTTGTTTAGAACCAGAAGGAAGTCTTAACCATTTTTGTATCATAGAGCCCTCTGATGATTTGGTAGTACTTTATCTCTTAAAATAACAGTTTGAAATGCATAAAGTAGGGAGCCACTTTCATTGAATGAAAACAATTAAATTGAAATGAAGATGTAATGTTTTCTCCCATTCAAGTTCCCAGAACTCTTGAAATCCATCCACCGCTTAGCCTAGTTAGACTCTTTAGTCCAGCTTCATTCAACAGAGCTCTTCAATTTACAGATTGAAAATAAGACCTGGATAAAGAGAAGCGATGTGCCTCAGATCATACAGGGAGTGAGTCCTGAGGCTAGGAATTTGAACCCAGGTCCTCTGTCTCCAAATCTCACACTGTCCATACTAGGTCATGACTGGACAAGTCAGTGTCTTTTGCTCTTTGGTTTCTCCATCTATAAAAGGCAGGGGACTAGGGTAGAGTAATTTTAACACCCATCTATTAAATGCCTGCTATAGGAAAGGCAGCTGTGCTGGGCTAATAGGAGAAAAGGGTAGGATGGAGCAAGAGAAAAGCTCAGGTGGTATATGCTAGACAAGTCTGTGGAGGGAAGGGATCCAGGGTGATCGCTAAGATCCGTCCCAGCTCCAGGTTCTATGATTAAGAATTGATGAATTATTATAAACTGTAATATAACGCAGTGGCTCTTCACATAAGACCTGTGAACTTTTTAAAACGTGCTGTGACCACTTTTTCAATGTAATTGCTTTTTAATCCTGTGCCTTTTATTTTGTGCATCTAAAAACATTGTTGAGGGGGGCTAGGTGGCACAGTGAATAGAGCACCAGCCCTGGAGTCAGGAGGACCTGAGTTCAAATTCGGCCTCAGATATTTAACACACAAAAAAAAACCAGCTGTGTGACCTTGGGCAAGTCACTTAATCCCAACTGCCCTCCCAAAAAAAGCAAAAAATAAAAACATTGTTGAGAAATGGTCCATAAAAGTTTGACCAGACTACCAAAGGGGTCCATGCACAGAAAAAGTTAAGAGCTCCTGATGGTAGGACAAGTCACACCCCTTCACTCAGCCTTCATGAATTGAGGAGGTGGGACTAGGTCATTTCTGAGGTCCTTTCCAGGTCTGCTGTGCTATAATCCATAGAGAGAAGAATGGAAGGGCTGTCTTCATTCCCTTGTCCTCAGCCTTTGCTAGTCTGTCAGTTGCTGCAGAGGTGTCCACCAAGCCCCCCTGGTTTGGCCTTAGGTATTTGTATCAATAATGGATTTTGTGTGCATTTTCTTCTACAGTGTACTTTGAACATGCTTCACTCATGGGATTGCCTATTTGAAGGACAGGAAT